>CATIWM010041933.1:0-68541 GCA_949671775.1 Mallotus repandus | reverse complement strand
TGTATTCGGTTTTATTTTATTTGGTTGGATGGTTAAATTTTTACGTGATTAAAGTTAAAATTTTGTAGTTGTCCTTTTTTTAAAAAAGTTTTGAGCCATCTCAATTTTTTATATCCACACAAATATTATAATAATAATAATTATTATAATAATATTTTTAATAATATTAATAATAATCGACACAATTGAGTGATGAACATAATAATAATAATAATAATAAGAAAGATAAATGGCTTTGCATGCAAGAGGAATGATTTGGCAGGAATTTTTTTTTAATTATTCATGCACACACACTTTATGCAAAAATTTTAAAAAATTACTGTTTATCAAAATTTGTTCATGTACTCCAAAATTTTATTTGTTTTAGTTATTTTGACCTGTAGGATGAGGGGAACGTGTTCGTATATTTGGTTTTATTTTATTTGGTCGGATGATTAAATTTTTATGTGATTAAAATTAAAATTTTATAATTGTTCTTTTTTAAAAAGTTTTGGGCCATCTCAATTTTTTATGTATACACAAATATTATAATAATAATATTTTTAATAATATTAATAATAATCGACACAATTGAGTGATGGACATAATAATAGTAATAAGAAGAAAAATAAATGGTTTTGCGTGCAAGAGGAATGATTTGGCCAATGTGTAGAGAATGAATTTGTTTTTTAATTATTCATGCACACACACTCATACAAAATTTTTAAAAAATTATTGTTTATCGAATTTTTTTTCTGTACTCCAAAATTTTATTTGTTTTAGTCATTTTGACCGGTAGGATGAGGGGAACGTGCTCGTATATTTGGTGGGATGATTAAATTTTTATGTGATTAAAGTTATTTCTTTTTTTAATTAAAACTAGTGAAATGTACAAGAGTAAAAAAAAAAATTTGCAAACTCATTTCGCCAGTAGTACTGATAATATGTGCATTTCGCCAATGTTACTGGCAAAATGCCTGTAAAGAAATTCTCTCCCCTCCACTTCGGTCAAAAGTACCATATATTGGGAATATATTTGAGAAACTACCATAAAACTTGAAATTATTTCAAGATGTACCATAATATGAAAATTTTGACAAATTTTTACTAGAAATAGGTAAATTGCCTAGGTGGCTCGGGTGGTGTAGTGGTATGCCAATGCTGCCAAGGAACTTAATTTTTTTTTATTAATGATGATAGACGTGGGCCAAAATCGGCCACAAAACAACAATATTATTATTTTGTTTAAAAATAATATTGTCCTTATGAGTAAGGCACAATATCATTTAAAAAGATATTTTTTTGATAAATTTGTGACCTGTTACGAATATCTTTTCTCTTTTTTATTCCTTCTGAGCCCTTTTCATATGATTGTAAGTGTAGTAATTTTTGAGATTTAGATAGATTTTCCTTTTTTCCCAACTAACGTGCTAATATTCTCACAATTAAAATGATTTTAAAAAGTTATATTTCATATAGACACTAATATTTGACTCATTTTTCTTGAATAAAATTTCTTTTAAAATATTGTTCTTATAATTCTATATGGATTAAATTGAATTTACATAAAAATAAATTTACAAATAACAAAACAAACAGTAGTTAGGCCAAAATTTTATAGTACAGTTTAAGGTCTCAGTAATTTGGCTAATAGATAAAAGGTTACAAGACACAGAAGGAATAACAAACACAATATCAAAAGTAAGAGAGTTAAGATTAGATATTGATCCTTCATGAGTAATAGACGAAATTCCTCCATTAGCTATTAGAATGTTTTGTTGGGTTGATGGTCGAATTGAGATGAGGTGGTGGACAGAGTTTTTCATATGATTGGTAGCACCAATATCAATAATCCATGTATTATTTTGAGTAAGATTTGTCATACCTGATTTTTCATTATGGTCATTTTTAGCCATTGGCATGATTAAAGCTTAATCTAACCTTGTTTTGATTTTAACAACACAATTTTGAAGTACTAATGATGTTCATTTAAGTATGTATTAGTTAGCCATCAAAAAGAATTCAAAAAGTAAAAAAAAAGGTGAAGTGCAATTGCGGTCCAGGTCACAATCGGGACCCTGTTTTGATCATAAAGAGCCTCAAATTAAGTCTTTTTTCCACTACCCTTTATGGTCATAATCACGATTGTGACAAGGTTCACAACCTAGCATCATGGCCATGACCAAAAGCCTGTCAATTAGAAAAGAGCAGTAGTGCTCACGGTTTAAGTCACGACCGTGACCAGCATCACGAGAGATAATCACGACCACGAGCCAAACACCATTCATTAGACAAGAGTCCATTGGTCTTCATAAGCTTGATCATGCCTGTGAGAATCACGAGCACAAGCTTCAATGAAGATTATACATCAAAAGTGACAGAGGTGCTCACGATCTCAGTTACAACTGTGACCAGACTATCATTGTCCAACTGGTAGATGCACAACGGTCAATTGGCTGCCTCAACGGCTAGTTCAATCAAACGACTGTGACATGCCTCATCAAGACCATGACAAGCTAATTTCCTGTAAAAAGCTGCTTGAACATTAAATGAAGTTAATGAAGCATGAGGGCGAATTTAATGACCTCCAATAGCTAGAGTTAAAGTAGCAACTATAAAATCGAGTTTGAAAACTTCATTTAAGATGTTAGACACTTAGATAAGTGCATTCAATTCATTATTAGCTACTTAAAAAGGCTCTTAATTTATTGTTCATTTATTTTCATTGTGAATGTTGGTTGTGTGATAGAATTAGGCCTCTTCTTCATTTATTTCTTGGGTTATAATTGAAGGGAAGTGAGGTTGATTCCATTGGTTAGTTGGTTTAAGTGTTTGCCTATTGAAAACACTTGGGATTGGTTTGAGTTGAACCAAGAAAAACTCTTGTTTGTAAGGTTAGATGTTAGCCAAAGAGAAACACCATTGTAATCAGTCTTATAAATAGATTGGTGGGTAGTTCAAAATCCTAACTTGGGAAGTCAGGTGGAGACGTATGATTGATTTAATTCGAACTCCTTAAATTCTTGTATCTTTGATTTTCTTCTCCTTCCACTCATTCTTTAATTATTTATTAATTATTTTTAAATTTTTAATTTCTCTATTCACCTCCCCTCTAGGGCCTTTTCAGTCATCTTGGGATATGGCAATAATAGCAGTAGCAACAACAACTTTATCACATTTCTTGCGAGGCTTCTTAGTGAAGTCCCACTATTCCAAGTACCTAATGATTTCATAGCATCATTCCTTGGAATGTCCATTTTCACCATAATAAGTACATGTATATATTTTGGGTTTACTTAGTGCTTTTCCTTTTGATTGTTGCCAAGTTCTAATTGCCACAAGCACTACATTATCTGGCATAGCCTTTGGCTCTTCTATTGTGTATCATTGGTTATAATCCTTGTGTACATAAGCATAACATGATTCAAGGTCAAGGGGCAGATCCTTTCATAATATTTAACTCCGAGCATTGTTGAATTCTGAGTCAAGACCAGCTAAAAAATGTGTGTTCTAGATTGATTAATGGTCTTGTAGAGTGATACAACTCCATTGACATCTTTCCTTGAGCTATCATCTAAGCATCAATCTCTTGAAATATACTATCCAGTTCATTTTAGTAAGTAAGTAAGGGCCTACCATTCTGGCGAGTGGTGAATGACCTCCAATTTAATTCAAACAGTTGTGTTTCATTCGAGTCATGATTTTTGAGACTGTATCCCATATTGATTTAATTTATTGTTTACAACCGAATAAATCTTTACATTAGAGTCAGGCTCATGAAATCAATAAGCTAACTTTTTACTCAATTGTTGTCGATAAGCCAAGCCTCCAAGGCTTTGTCTCCTACATGATGTTTCGAAGTTACTCTAGTGAGAAAATCATATTTATTTCGGACTCTAATTCTTATCTCTATAAGTTGTGACCATAGTGAGAAGTTTATGGCATCAAGTATGATTTTGGTTGGGAAGGGAGAATTAGCTTGCAAAGTTTGGATGACAGTCGAAGATCCATATGAGATAATTAATGTATTTTTGGCCGTGGTAGAGGATTGTAGAGGTACAAATTCAATGGTTTAATCTAATACCATATAGAATAAAAATACAAGAATAATTTAAGTCTTTTCGTGTATCTTCATAATGCTACATACATCTTTATATAAATAGTTTATTATCCTAATATGGAATATATCAATCACTGCATAATCATTATACGGTTACATTCACAATCATCTTCTAACGATTAGAGATTTTTTCCTTAGCTCACTTCAACAATGGAATCATATAATAAGACTAAGCTTTATTTTTTTCCTTCTACACGCCATTAATTATTTATGAAACTATTAGAGTCAACTATTGCCTTTTTAATTATATGAACATGTGTTTATCAGATCAAATTGAATGTCAATGATACCCACTAATTGTGCTACTGTCACTATTATCCTCTTTTTAACTAATGTTACATAAGCAGGGATTGAAGAAACATACAAAGACATGAAGCAAAGCATTGGGCTAAGTCATGGAAAAGATAATTGATGAACATGAAAATGAAGATTGCTGTGAGAAAACCCAATAAAGAGATTTCATTGACGTGCTACTTTCATTGATGAATCGACTCATGGTTTCCAGTAGTGATGAAGCACTATTCAAATTTAATAGAAATAACATCAAAGCTCTCATACTGGACCTGTTTGTAGGTGCATTTGATACTTCATCAACTACAATCGTATGGACACTTGCAGAACTTATAAAACATCCTTAAGCAATGAAAAGGCTTTAAGATGAGTTATAATAAGTTGTTGGATTGGATAAAATGGTGGAGGAGAAGGATTTATCAAAGCTAGGTTACTTGGATATGGTGACAAAAGAAAGTTCAAGGCTACATCTAGTTGCGCCATTGCTAGTTCCGGGCGAGTCAATGAAGGATATTACAATCACGGATGTCATATGCTAAGGAAATCAAGAATTATTATGAATGTATGGAGTATTGGAGGAAATTGAAATGTGTGACTAGACAATGTAGATGATTTTTACCAGAAGAATTTATTGATACAAACATAGACCTTCAAGAACATGATTTTCAACTTATACCTTTTAGCTCTAGTCAAAGAGGGTGTCCTGGAATACAACTAGGATTGATTGTAATTTGGATGGTTGTAGCTCAGCTAGAACATTGCTTCAATTGGTAGCTTCCAAATGGTGTAATAATATATTGAGTGAGTTAGATATGAGTAAGAAATTTGGCCTTTCCAGTCAAGAGCTAGTCATTTACTTGTTGTGCCAAAATATCGAGCGCTTGTTTAGAAGTTTAACTTGATTAGTCAATTTAATTGCATCTTTTTTTGCCTAATCTAGATGTACGCATTACATCCACTAATTAGATATATATATTCATGTTATATATTTATAACATCCAAAATATTTACATTTGCATGTCAAGCTATTGAAATACAATCATCAATAATATATCATGTCATATCACTTGCATTTTAGCCATGTTATAATGGATTTTGTTTTTTCATTTTAGTCCAGACTCAGGTAGTAGAGTGTGAAAATGCCTTAGAGGGGGGGGGGTGAATAAGGCAATCGAATTCAAATCGATAGTGATTGAAATTTAAACAAAAATAGAAAGAATGTTGGGAAGGAAGAATGAAGAACACAATGATTTAAGGAGTTCGGATTCAACAACAATCCTACGTCTCCACCTAACTTATCCCCAAGTTAGGATTTTCAATCACCGACAATCTTATTCACAAGATTGAGATTACACAAGAGTTTAAGGCTCACTCTTACAACCTTACAAACAAGAGTTTCTAGGCTCACTCTTAAACCAAACCCCAAGTGTTTTAATGGCTTAACACTCAAACCAATTCCTTTAGAAATAAATCTCACTTCCCTTCTAATCTATCCCAAGACTTAGATGAAGTAGAAATTCTATTTCTAACACACAACCAACTCTCTCAAGAGTTAATGAAACAAGGAATGAATAAATTGAAAGTTTGAGAGCTTTGATGAATGCTTAAGAGAGAATGAATGATAAACAAGTTTCTTAGCATTAAATAGAGCTCTTGGAGGTGTTTATATAGATAAACACTCAAAAATATAGCTGTTGGATGAATCCATTATGTCTCCAACGTCTATAAATGATTTTTGTATGTTCTAGGACATTTTTGCAGCTTTATGGACGCTCACGATCGTGAGGAGGAAAATACTAGATTTTGCCTTTAAAAAAAGTCAAAAATTCCCATTTTTTGCTGTCATGGGCATGCTCATGAGTGGCTCACGATTGTGAGCATCGCTCATGAGCATCACTGCCCAAAAGGGTCAAAAAGGATGCTGCAGGAGGTTGCTCGTGAGAAGCTCCTGAAGGTGCTCGTGAGCGTCACTGAATACGATCGAATTAGCCTTATATTTCTTCACAAAAGTTATAGATAATTGTCTTATATTTCTATAGCACTTTTAATTATCTCAATTGGACATCTGTAACTCAAGATATTGCTAAAATACTAAGAGATGCTCAACTTAAGATGAAAGCTGCATATACTGACTTTGATTCAATATTTGCATATCCAAATGAACTTGGATTTTGACAAGTAAGATCAATTCAGAAAGATTAAGATGTCTAATTTAAATGTTAAAAATATCACTTCCTCATTTTAGATCTCTAAGAATGTTAAGATCTTCCTTGAATCTCGGAGGTCACATTAGCCCAAAAGCATGCTTAACTCTATTTTCCTTTGCATGATAGTCCTAGCTTATACACACTTAAAAAAACATGTTAAATACTCAAAACTAATATTGTTAATATCAAAATCAAGATTGATTATTGCTAAGGTCAACACAACCTATCTCTCAATCAAGTTTCATTGTGTAAATTCAATCAAAGGGTGATCAATCCTATGATGACATTAAGTTCAATAATAACCAATGAATTAAGATTATAAACTTAGATTTATTTCTAATACTCACATGGTTGAATTGAAATAAGAACCCTAATAAAGAACTTAACTACTCATGTTGATAATAAGAGACACAGAAGAAGAATAGAAGAACGATGACATCATTATTAATCAAAATAGAAAAGAACAATAACAAAGTGATAAGAAAAACCCCATTCTCCACTTAATCAGCTGAAATGGAAGGTCTTATGTTCTTTAATCCTTAAAGCTATATCTCCATTTCAACATGAACAAGATAATCCAAAACTAGAATGAGAACTATTTTTTGATTCTAAAGAAAAACAAAAGTAAAAATTGATAAGATGTTTTGTTTCTCTGGTGGCTTTTCACAAAAAACCCTAGCATCCAACCTCTCTAATTTGTTTCCATTTCAAAAATAATCAAATTCCCCAAAATCAGCAATTCAAATTTTAAAAGTCAAAAGCTAACAGTAGGGCACACAGCCGTGTGCACCCAGGCACACAATCGTGTGCCTGTCTTTACTCCAATCCTCAAAGCAAGCATGGCCATGTGCCTGGGTGCACATGGCTGTGTGTCTTTTCTTCAATTAGGCACAGCCATATGCATTTGTGTGCATGACCATGTGCTTTCTCTAAGCCTTAAACTTGCTAGAATTTGCCTTATATGCTCATTGGACACCTCTACATCCTTCAAAAGTCCTAAGCATCATTCCATCACTGTTCTTTGAACACCTACATGAACAAAACAACCAAAAATAAACCAAAATACTTAAAATGAAAAAAAACTTAAATCATGCAACATAAACACTTAAACAAAAGAAAAACTAAACAAAAGACTATAAATGCATCTAAAATAACACCTAATCCTAACACATTGAGTGCTTAAAATAATGAATTTCTCACACTCATCAGTCATTCATCAATAAACTTCATTTTGAAATTTGAATATCAAGTTGCTATTTTCAGGGGATTAAATGATCCTTTTAAACAACTACGAAGGAGAAAAAAAGGGGAAATCTTGTGTAGCAGAGAACAATTAGTCTAAATATTTTTTTCTTCTATTTTTTTTTGGAGATAATAAATGAGATCTTAGTTTTTGCTATAAATCAAGAGATTGGATTTAGTCAAGATTAAGAAATCTAGAATTTCTATTTCAACTTTGAGCAGTAGAATAAGGGTTTTTCTTTTCTCACTCTATTGTTATTCAATTTTATTTTATTAACGATGTTTGGATTCTCATTTTGTTATACTTCTCTTCTCTTAATCAATATATGTAATTAAATTTCTCTTAGGTTTCTTGCTTTGACTCAATTATGTGATTAAACTGAATTAAATCTAAATCAAAAGATAAAGTTCATTAGTTGTTATTGTGCTTAAGGTCTTCATTAGATTGATCACCTAATGAATGAATCTAGATAATAGGGTTTGATTAAGAAACTGATTCTATTTAGGAAGAATAATAACCTATTAATTGTTTAATTAGTTAAAAGATAATTAAGCTATAGATATTGATTAATTGGTTACAAGAAACATCTAAATTAGGTGAGAGTTAAATAATTAGGTGTTAATTGCAATCAATTAATTTAGTGTTTAATCGAGAGAAAGAAGCTATCAAGCAAACAAAGGACTAAATTGGCTTAAGAATTAATTTGATTTTTAGAAAGATTGGGTTAAAAGTAAGAACCCTAGTCCTTTAATCATATTGTGAATTTATTTTTTCTTTTAGTTTTGATAAATCAGATTTAAATTAGAAAAAATTCAATTCAATTGTCTAAACAAGTGAACACTTGAGTAACTCAATAATTAATTCTCAATCTCCGTGGGACGATATTTATTTATTACTTATTTGACTCCATGCACTTATGAATTTTCACTACCAAGTTTTTGGCCCCGTTGCTGGGGATTGTAGGAATTGATATTGCTGAGAAAATTGTGTTGTTTGATTTAGAGATATTTTTAGTTTGTTTATTTATTGTTGTTTATTGTGTTTCAGGTATTATTGTTAGTGCATGCACATAACATGAAGTGTAAGCACGCAAGGAATTCCATTAGTAGCTTTAAATTTAGTGCTTGAAAAGATAGTTCATAGAAGAAGAAAGAAACAAATATGCAAGATGAATGGTACAGAAGAAGTCAGAGAACCACCCCAGCCAAGCAACCAAAAGTGTAGAATAGGCAAAATGCACAAAGGAAAATGTGCGGGACTTAGTGAGTCCAAATGTTCAAGGTGACCAAAATCTAATTGTGAGGCTAGCAGTTGCAGTAAACAATTTTGAAATCAAGCCAGCCATGATTCAGAACTCATAATTCAACGGATTACCACATAAGGATCTGATTGGTCATATAACTAGATATTTGGAATATTGCTCAACTTTCAAGATTAATGGGGTGCAGCTTGAAGTAATTAGATTAATTTTTTCCCTTTGTCTCTAATGGATAGGGCAAAGAGGTGATTTACTGGTTTGCCTCCCAATTTTATCAATACATGGTAAGAGCTTTATAATGCATTCTTTAACAAATACTTTCCACCTACAAAATTATTTAAGATACAAAATGAAATCAACTATTTTTATCAAGTTTCAATGAATATTGGGATAGATTCAAGGATCTTCAGAGAGATTATCCCCTTTAAATGATACTTTCATAGGATTTAGTTCAATTATTTTGCAAAGTTATTAATCCTTCAGCTAGGGTTAACATAGATTCAATAACTGGAGGAACTATCATGTCAAAGACCCCAGAAGATGCTTTGGATCTTTTTAAGGAGATGGCCAGCATACAGAATCTCTGGTCTAATGAGAGGGCCATACCCAGGAAAGGAGGGTTAATTGAAGTTGATGGTTTGACCATGATGAATGCAAAGTTGAATAATTTAACAAAAATGATGGATAAGGTGAGTGTCAATACAATTTGGAGAAACCAAGTGTCAATGCAATTTGGAGAAACCATCCTCACTTCTCATAGAGTTTAATGCAGTAGAATCTAGTTCAAGGCAACACCTATAATCCAAGTTGGAGAAACCATCCTTACTTCTCATGGAGCAATCAAGAAAATAATCAGTGGAGGCCATAAGCACTACCAGATTTTGGAGGTCAAAATGCATACAAGAATCAATCTCACTTTCAATAGGATAAAGGCTCCTCTTTAATGTCTTTATTAGAGAGCCAAATGGAGAAATTCTTGGATATGATGGCTACAAAGATGAATCAACAAGATGAAATAATAAAGAGACTGGAAAGTAGAATTGAACATATCCACGAGGATAATTAACTCATGTTCAGAAATCATCCTTCTTCTATTCATAACTTGGAAGTGCATATGGGGTAATTAGCTAATTCTTTGTCCATTAGACATCAGGGTTCTCTTCTAAGCAACACTGAGAAGAATCCTTAAGAACACTTAAAGGTAATCACTTTAAAAAGTGGAACAATAATTTAACCTCTAAGAGCAATTATGGAGTATAAAGAGAAAAAAAAAGGGAAGATGATAAAGAAAAGGAAGAAAAATGGGTTAAAGTTCAAGTGAAAAAGGAAGGAGAGCTCCAAAACCAAAATCAGAGGAAGGAGAAACAACCTCAACTGAAACTATATGAACCTCTAGTTCCATTTCCTCAAGGGCATGACCAATAGTTTTCTAGATTGTAGAAAGGTTCAAGACACTTCACATCAACATGCCATTAGTAGAGTGTTTGGCTCAAATGCCAAAATATGCAAAATTTCTAAAGGAGCTAATTTTTAAAAAGAAACTGTAGGATTTTGAGGCTATTACACTCAACAAAGAGCATAGTACAATAATCTCTAATAAACTTCCCTTAAAGAGGAAGTAACCAAGGAGTCTCACTATACCTTGTTCAATAGAAAATTTAAAATTTTAAAAAGCTTTATGTGATTTAGGAGCTTTCATTAATTTTATGCAATTTTCTGTTTACATGTTATTAGGACTAGGAGAAGCATAACCCACTAACATTCAATTACACCTTGTAGATAGGACAGTGAAGGAATAGAAAGGCATAGTCAAAGACGTGCTAGTTAGAGTAGAAAAATTCATCTTTCCAGTGGATTTTATGGTACTTAATTTTGATGAGGATGAAGATGTACCTCTAAATCTTGATATGCCTTTTCTTTATGTTGCAAAAGCTATTATTGATGTTTATGATAGGACTCTCACACTGAGGGTAGGAGCAGAAAGCTGTAAATTTGATGTCTATCAAGGTATGAAACATCCTTCTGAAAATGACTTTTGTATAAGAGTAGATGTTATTGATGATTGTGTTGATGAAGTCCAACAATGGAGTTTAGCAAAATTTGAGGAAATATAAAATATTCAGAAGTATTTGTAGGTTCAATCTTTTAAAGAGGAAGTAAATCTCAAACCCCAAAATTCTTATACCCATTATCAGTTACTAAACATTGAACCTACAACCTTTTTAGGAGAGAACACCTTTCTAGGAGAGAACTAAATGTTCCTTATGATTATATCCTATAAGTTGAGCCAAGAGCAAGAGGATTTATTAGTGAGAATGCTAAAGAGAAGGATCAAAGCAATTGGGTGGAAAATTTCAAATATTAAAGGTATAAGCCCTTCGTATTGCATGCATAAAATTGTGATGGAGGAAGGACACAAACAATAATTGGAAGTCAAAGGAGACTCAATCCAAACATGAAGGAAATATTGAAGAAGGAAGTGGTTAAGTTATTAGATGCAGGGATTATTTATCTTATTTTGGATAGTTCTTGGGTCAGTCTAATTCAATGTGTGCCAAAGAAAGGAGGCTTAACAATTGTAGAGAATGAAGTAGGAGATTTAATTCTCACTAGAGTAGCTAATGGTTGGAGAGTATGCATTAATTACAGAAAGTTGAATGCAACCATGAGAAAATATCATTTTCCATTACCATTTATTAATCAAATATTGGAACGCATTGTAGGGCATGTTTTTTACTATTTTTTTGGATGGATATTCAGGTTACAATCAAATAGCTATAGATCCAGAAGATTAAGAAAAGACTACCTTTATATGTCTTTATGGCACATTTGCTTACAAAAGAATGCCATTCGGGTTATGTAATGCACCTGCAATATTTCGAAGATGTATGATTACAATTTTTACAGATTTGGTAGAAGAGATTATGGATGTGTTTATAGATGATTTTTCTATCTATAGAAACAGTTTTAAGGGCTGTTTAAATCATCTTGAGAAAGTTTTAACTCGTTGTGAAGAAATAAATTGTGTTAAATTGAGAGAAATGTCATATTATATTAGATAGAGGCATTGTTCTAGGCCAAAAATTTTATCTTGAGTCATTGAATTGGATAGAGCAAAGTTCGAGATCATTGAGAAGCTGTAATACCCTACAAATATTAAGGGTGTTCGGAGTTTTCTAAGCCATGCTAGTTTCTACAAGCTGTTTATAAAGGATTTTTCTAAAATCTCTAAACCTCTTTGTAAATTGCTTGAAAAAGACACACCTTTTATTTTTATTAATGATTGTAAGTTGGCTTTTGACAGGTTAAAAGAGACATTGGTGTTAACACCTACAGTGGTAGCTCCTAATTGGAGCTTACCCTTTGAGCTAATGTGTAATGCAAGTGATCATGCAATTGGAGCTATGTTAGGCTAAAGGAAGGAGAACATATTGCATGTCATTTATCATACTAATCGTACCTTATCAGATACATAACTGAACTATGCCACTACAAAAAGGAGATTTTAGTAGTTATCTTTGCATTTGATAAGTTTTGATCATATCTCCTTAGTTTGAAAGTGGTAGTGTATACTGATCATTCAACATTGAAATACTTGCTAAATAAGAAGGATTCTAAACCTAGACTCATCAGATGGGTACTGTTATTGCAAGAATTTAATATAGAGATCATAAATAAGAAAGGGTCAGAAAATGTTATAGCATATCATCTATCAAGATTGGAGTCAAACAAGAGTGGCTGTAAAAGTGATGAGGCTATCAAAGACATGTTTTCATATGAGATGCTTTTAGCTGCGGGGTTTGTGGATACTCCATGGATTGCATATATAGCTAATTTTATCTATTATGGGAAACTACCAAAAACCCTTATTTATTAATAGAGCAAGAAGTTGATTCACGACTCGAAATCATTCACTCAGGAAGATCCTTTCTTATAGAAGCTATATAATAATGGGATAGTCAGAAGGTGCATTACTGATGAAGAAATTCAACCTATCTTGTAACAATGTCATGGGATGAATAGTAAAGAACATTTTGGACCTCAAAGTACAGTTGCTAAAGTGCTTGAAGTGGGGTTCTATTATCCCATAATTTTTTAAGATACTCGAGAATGTATACTTAATTGTGACTCATGTCGAAGGAGTGGTAACATTTTCAAGAAAGATGAAATGCT
Organism: Mallotus repandus; assembly: GCA_949671775.1. Classification (NCBI taxonomy): domain Eukaryota; kingdom Viridiplantae; phylum Streptophyta; class Magnoliopsida; order Malpighiales; family Euphorbiaceae; genus Mallotus; species Mallotus repandus. The sequence continues at coordinate 55,270 of CATIWM010041933.1, read as the reverse complement.
TCAATCAAGTATCTTAGAAGTTGAAATATTTGATGTTTGAGATATTGATTTCATAGGGCCATTTCAAAATTTAGAGGACAACAAGTATATTCTAGTTTATGTGGATTATATGTTAAAACTATAAGCTAAAGCTTGTTTTGTCAATGATACAAGAGTGGTATGTAAATTTTTGAAGAAACTTTTTTCTCGATTTGGAACGCCTAGAGCCATTATCAATGATGGGTGCACACAACCATGCATACCTAATCCCTAAATTCCTAATTTTGTGCTGCACGACTATGCGCATGGATGTGCATAATCGTGTGTCATGCCCTATGTCAATTATTGCACATGTTTAAGCACATTAAATACCCACCACTTCATTTTCTCCTCTCTTCTTCTTCTTCTCTTTAGGGTTTTTAAAAGTTTAAGTGTTATTTGTCACTCTTTTCATTTCTCTTTCACTTTTTCTCTTCTTTGTTTAAGAACACATATTGTCAAAAACTTCATAAATAAGATGAGGGAGAGGGAATGTCGACTTGCCATTAAGATGACCATTTTGAATAACCTTTGGTGTTGCAAAAACCTCCTTTTTTTTCTAGTGGAGGTGTATATTTTTCTTTTCTTCTCTAAGTTGATATAGGCAATGAGAGTCACTTGCCTCTTTTGATGATGAGTTAGAGGATTGCCCCTCAAGTTCCTTAGGCTGTTTGTTTGGCCTTAGGGGAAGTCTCAACACTTGCACTCTTAAAACTTTATTTGATCATGCTAGTAATTTGTTGAAGATGATGATCCAGCTTTTGAAAAAAATACTTTTTGATTTTCCTCTAGTGTTTTCATCATAGATTCCAAGAGTTTAAATTGTGTCTTCTTCTATGACCCCATGAATTTGGATAGCATCTTCAACAATTTAGATTGTACATCTTTATACTCTTGAAGGAAACTCTTGAGAATTTTTTTAGAAATCATTTGCAATATCTGCTTCAATTTTTTTCGAACAAAATGATGTGTTGGTACTTGAGTGTTTTCTATCACTTGGTCATGAATTTGTTTCTCAAATTTCTCAACCATATGTGGAATGAAGCCTTGTGGCCCTATTATCGTAAGCACCTCCTAGTCCTAAAATCCGGTGTTGTCTTTTTCCATAAAATTTCTAGTTCTTGGAATTTCAGTATGGTCCTACTAAGCATGCCAAAAATATATCTTTCTCTAGCCTTTTTACTGAGAACTTTGACCATACCAAATGTGTGAGGTACACTAACCAAATTATGTATTTGACTTCAACCAAATAATTTTGTATGAGTTAATGGATCTAAGCTTACTTGGAGTTCTTGAACTAGCTGTTGTAATAGCTAAGTTTCCTATTAAGATGCTTAAAAGTAAATAAAATGAGATTAAATGTTAGAGAATTAGGGTAGAGAATGGAAAACTATAGACTTCATTGAAAGAAATAGAGAAGTAGTTTATAAACAACAACTTGATTGAATAAAAATAAGAACATATATCAAACATTAAAATGAAAATTAAAACAAAAATAAAAAGCTTGAAAATTGTTAGTTGTTATTTGAAGTTCTGTATAAAATTCTTTGTTGTTGAGTTATTGGATGTGTCCATTTTTTTACGGGAAAAGCTCTCTTTATCCTTTGTTTGCTAAATGCATTTTAATCTCATTAAACCAAATTTCCATCTAAGAATCCACTTCATTTACACATGTAATTGGTCTTGAGCTATAAAATTTGCTAAAAAAATAATTTAGGTGCAAACAATTATAAACAATTTATTCTTTAGGATCTACCTCTTCATTAACTTTAGCCGCAAATTGAAAATTTTCTTTTACTTCATTATTAAAATCATGTGTGACCTTATTTTGCTAGCATTAGTATGAATTTGAAAAGCATTAAATACAGGCTTGTTAATGATGATTTTTTTGAGAGAAAAAGATAATTTCTTCAATTTCGAATCTAAGAGGTCAATCCACTTGGTTAAAAAATATAAATAAAAAAAAAGTTCAATTGACTAGCAACAAAATGGAAAATTCTCTCAGTTCTCTGGCTGAGAATGAAGATGACCGAACGACGAAAAGAGTGAAAAATAGAAAGGACTAAGAGATAAGTGATGGTGGGCATCTTCAAGAAGGAAAATCCTTTTGAGGTAAACTATTAATGGAGGCAGGGAAGAGTAAAACATGATTTGTGGGGAATGATGTGGTTACAGATGTAACAAAGGAAGATTTTTGAGTATAAAGGGAGAATAGAATTCCAGTAACCAAATTCTCTGACCGAATTCATTGCTTGATGGATCAGGCTTTAAAAAAAGCAGTCATACTCTAACTGCTTAGTCGTAAGTTAAGTTATATGATTATATGCGCTAAGATTGAAGAGTTATGACATCCGTCTGGAGCCTACAAGGTGATTGCTTTAGATGGTGAGTATTTCATGATCAGCTTCGATGACAAGAATGACTACTCTAATGCCTTGTTGAAAGGACCATGGACGATAATGGGGAACTATTTGATAGTTCAACCATGGACTCCGGTCTTTTGACTACTGGCAAATCGATGTCTACTGTTGTTGCCTGGATAAGGCTATTGGGTCTTCCTCTTTAGTACTATCATAAAATGGTATTGAACTCCATTGTAAGTCTTATAAGTTGGCCCCTTAAAATATACTATAATACTAATGATGGAGATAGAGGGAGGTTTCCTCGCATTGCGGTGGAGCTTGACCTGTGTAAACCACTTGTTTCAATAATTAAATTGGACGGAAGGATTCAAGTAGTGGAATATGAAAATCTCCTAATCATATGTTATTAATGTGGTCGTTATGGCCATAATAATGAAAAATGCCTTTTCAAAAAAATGCAGGATGATAAGAATGTGGGGGATGGCAATTTGACATGTAATAGAGAGGGATCATCTACTGAGAATTTACCTATGGATAATGAGATGCAAGAACCTAACTCTGATGACTTGTGCCTGGCTTGAGGAGAGGATGACGAGTTCAAAATAAGGTAATGGCGAGAAAGGTTGCTAATTCGAAGGAGTCAAAATATAATAGTCAATGTTATGATGTCCTAGAAATCTTAAATGATTTTATTGATAAAGGTAGAGATCTAGAAGATGTGATTGGTGGCTTTCAAAGAAATAATTTTTATCCTAATCAGGAAAGAAAATTTTATAAGTATAGTGAACGAAAATTTCCTTCTCAATTGGGCCCTCATGAGCCCAATGAGCTCTTTCCTTCCTAATAGGCCAGTATGCCTCACTTGAGATGAGCCATGGAACCACTAATGATGATATGGAAGAACCACATAACCCTAATAAAGTCAAGTAAGTCGCAGCTTCTAGTAAACTCTATTATGAACCCACCCTCTGAGATAATACCAATCACCTCCCCTTTAGATGGGAATAATCATGTTATTGTTAAAAGTGTTCTTATGAGAAGGAAAAACTTTTTTAAAAAGGAAGCACAACAGACATTCGCATCCCCCTGTTCTGAAGTAATCTTTATCCTTGAAGGGGAAGGTGAAAATGAAGAAAATAAGTAATAAAGGAACTTAGGACACAATTTGGAGTGTTAGGCCTGAGATTTTTTAGTTCCCAAATTTGGATGCGAAAGAAGATAGTCATTGTATTAAGGTTGATGCAGCTTGTGTTGATGGTTGATCATCAGATTCTTTTTTTTTATTTATCATTTTTTTTATGAATAATATCTTTATGTGGAATTGCCAAGAGACAGGTAGCTCTTCTTTTAAATATTCTTTATTATCTTTTCTTAAGATTTATAGACCTGCTCTAGTGGTTCTTATGGAGCCGAGAATAAGCGGATGTAGAGCAGACAATGTGATCAAGGCTACTTCTATATTTTTTTTTTGTGGAAGCCGAAGGTTTTTTTTGGAGGTATTTGGGTTCTATAAAATCACCAACTTCAAGTGAATGTTTTAGTTAGCAACAAGCAATATGTCCATACGGCTGTCGATGGTGTCAGGAATTCTAAATATTTCATCACTGTTGTTTATGCCAGTCCTTAAGTGGTGAACAAGAACATCCTTTGGGTGAACCTTAAGAGCACTTCCTCTAATGTCAATGGCCCTTGGATTGTAGGATGAGATTTTAGCTCTATAATGCATCATAGTGAAAAGAGTGGTAGCTCCTAAAGAAGTCTAGGGTGAAGCAATTCTCTTCGAGCCTGGGTCATAGAGTACAAGTTGACGAATTTAAGTTTTAATAGTCCTTAGTTCACTTAGGAAAGAGGCCTGATTAAAGAAAGACTAGACATATATGTTTGTAATGATGATTGGCTGGCCAAAAATCCTAATTTCTCAGTTAGTCATCTTGCTAGGATTTTATCCGATACATACCCATTCTCTTATTTGAGAAGTCAGAGTCCGACAATAGAAATTCTAAATAATTTTTATTCCAGATGGCTTAGAGTATGCATTCAGACTGGAACAATTTGATTTAGAGGAGTTGGGATAACAGCAGTTCGATAACATCTAATATTTCCAACCAACAACATGTTGTTAAAGTCTAGAATCGGGATACTTTTGGTAATATTCACCATAATAAAAGAAGGCTTTTGGCTAGGATTGAGGGTGTGTAATAAGCTAGAGAGTCCTCCTCTACTAATAATTTCAGAAAATTGGAAGGAAAACTTTTTAATGAGCTTAATAGAATTCTTATTCAGGAAGAAGTCTATTGGATGCAAAAATCTTTTAGTGATAGGGTTACTTTGGGAGACAAAAACATTGCGTACTTTCATGCTAAAGCCAAAGTTAAACAAAGAAGAACAACTATCAAACTCTGGAAGCTTACTTTGCAAGAATGGTGCTTTGATCCCTCTAAGCTCCATTTGGATGTTGTCAATTTCTACTACAAGCTATAAACAGTGGAGGAGTGTGATCACCTAGTTCTTCCTTATAGAGGCAGCTATCAACCTTTGGATCATTCTAAGTATGTTGCTCTTATTGCTCCCGTTACCCCTTCTGAGGTGCATTGTGCTCTTTTGAGATAAACCTTAGTAAAGCTTCTAGAGTTTACAGAGTTTAGGCTTTTTTCTATCAATGCAACTGGGGCATTGTTGGGGATTCTTTATTTCAGATGGTAAAAAAGTTTTTTGAAGATGGTATTATGGAGCCTAAAATGAACACTACCAGTATTACTTTGATTCCAAAAGTTGATAAACCTAAAGATTGGAGTCAATTTCAGCCAATTAGCCTTTGTAATGTCACTTATAAATTAATTACAAAAGTGATTGCAAATAGGTTAAAACCTATTATGGCAAAGCTTGTAAATCCTTTGCAGGCTAGCTTTGCGAAAGGGTGGCAAATAATGGACAATGTGGTGATTGCTCAAGAAGTGATTCATTCCATGGTCAAGAAAAATGGGGAGAAGGGTTATATGGCTGTTAAAATTAAGTTGGCTAAGGCTTATGACCGGTTGAGCTGCAGATTTATGTCAAACATGGACATAGGGTTGCCTTATTCTTTAATCAATATCATCATAAAATGTATTACTTCTATTTCTATGAAAATTATTTGGAATGGCCAATTATGAGAACCTTTCTATCCTTCTAGAGGCATTCGATAAGGAGACCCCATGTCTCCTTATCTTTTTGTGGTTTTTATGGAGAAGTTAGCTCATATTATCGATAATGAGGTATCTCAAAGGAATTGGTCTCCTTTCAAATTTAGCAATCAAGAGCCTTCTACTAGCCACTTGATCTTTGCGGACAACCTTATGCTTTTTGCTCAAGCTAATGCTCGGAACACGGAAGCTATTATAAGAGCCTTGAACAATTTTATACTTCTTCAGGACAAGAGGTAAACATTAACAAGTCATCAATCTACTTTTCCAAGCACACTGCAAGCTTTATTTGAGATGAGGTTTTGAATGTTCTCCAGTTTCAACCTAATGACAAAGTGAGGAAGTATTTAAGTGTCCCTATGGTCCATGGCAGGAGACACAATAAAATATATGTTAGGATTATTAATCAGATAAACAATAGACTTTCTTCTTGGAAGGCTAACGCCATGTCTTTGGCATGTAGAACAGTCTTTTCCAAAACTGTTCTGTCAACTATGCCTACTTTTATTATGCAATCCAATCTTTTCCCATAGAGACATGTAATCATATTGACGCTTTGAGAAGAAGCTTTATCTGGGGTTCTACTCAAGCCCAGCGAAAGATGAACTTGTTTAACTGGTCCGATATTTATCGATCTCGCTCTCAAGGAGGTCTGGGTGTTCAACCTACTTCTAGTTCCAATATGCCTCTAATTATGAAGATGGCTTAGGGAATTCTTACTAAGCCTAATGATTTATGGGTGTAAGTTATAAGAGTCAAATATAAAAAATTCTTTTAATCAGTAAATAATGAGTCCAGAACCTAGGGATCAATCATCTTCTTAGGTGTTAAGAAAGCTTAGGATTTGGTTAAAGTAAGCCTCGGTTGGAGTTTGAGGGATGGATCAAAGGTAAAATTTTGGTTAGACAACTGGGTGGATATTGGTAGTAATCTCAAAGACTTGGCCATTAGAGAGATTCCAAGTAATGAACTTCATTGAACTGTGAATCATTTTGTGAATATGGTTGGTAATTTAAAGTGGGAGTTGTTTGATCATCTGGTTCTGATTTCTATTTTGAATTGTATTATTACAGTTAAACCGCCAAGGCCATTAGATGGTCTTGACATGCCTTACTGTATGAAATCTCCTAGTGGCCGTTTCACCACCATCGGCTTACAAGATGATTTCTGGTATTAATGATAGGGAGAGAGATTCCAAGTGGAGTATAATTTGGAACTGGGATAGTCCAAAGTGTATTTAGTATTTCTTAAGATTGTATATGCATGGCAGGCTTCTTACCAATGTAAAGAGGGTTCACCGACACTTATGTTTGAATAATACATGTGAAAGATCTCAAACAGAAGAGGAGACTTGGATTCATGCCATTCGAGATTATGATGTGGCAACAACAACATGGATGAAGTTAATTCCTTCTTGTTTTTGGATTGAATTCTTTTCAAAGAATGGTGAAGACTGGTTAGTGTCTAACATTCTTAATTAACAAAATATCCAAATGGATCTTCCTTAGCCTCTGATATTCGGTATTGTTGCTTGTGTGCTCTGGAAATTTCAAAATCGATAACGTTTTGATATGGAATTTATGTTGCCAAGTGATGTTTCTATGTTGATTACTTCCAAAGTTTAAAGTTTCTTCATTACCAAAGAGTGGTTTGATAGTGTTAAGTCTCCTAAATTAACTTGCAGACATATTAGTTGGACCCCTCCTAATGATCCTTGGATTAAAGTTAATACGGATGGAAGTGTGAACCTGAGCAATAAATCTGCCACTGCGGGCGGAGTTATTCGAGATCATTTAGGGCGTTGGCTTAGTGGTTTCTATGTGAATTTAGGATTTTGTGGTGTCTTAGTTGCAGAGTGTTAGGGGATGATTTATGGTCTTCGTTCGGCCTTAGATTTGGGACGTTCAAACATCATCCTTGAAAGTGATAATCTGAACTTGGTAAATATGGTTAATGGTAGTATTCAAGGTCCTCTCAAGCACCACTCCCAACTTAATGAAATTAAAAGATTAATAATAGAGAGTGGAATGTTCGAGTGGTGCATATTCTTCGTGAAGGGAATAAGTGTGCCAATTTCCTTGCTAATCATGGTTTTCATCTTTCGTATGGTTGCCATGTCCTTCAAGCTCCTCCTGATGAAATTCTCAGTATTCTTCATCAAGATGTCATAGGAGTAACCACCTCTAGATTCAAATAGTTTATGTTTCAGTTTGCTTATATTTTCTTTGGCTTTGGCCTTCCCTTGGATGTAGAAAAAATAAAAATAAAAATAAAAACCTTTTTAGGTTCAATTTTTGAAAAGTACTTTAAAAAATTCATAAATATACCATGTCAATATGGAGATATTATTCACGGCATACTACATTTGTGGCCCCTTATACTTGTCACTTTTTATCAGTTTGACACCTCAACTTACAGTTTTTCCATTTTCAATACTTGAACTTGCCTAAAATATAATTTTAAAACTCCTATAAACACACGTGGTAGGAAATAGCGAATCAACACATGTCATATTTTAAGGGTTTGACTAACCAAAAACTGCAAGTAGAGGTATTAAACTAATAAAAAGTGACAAGTATAAGGGGGTGACAGATGTATTAGGTCATTAAATTAGTACATTTTAGGCGAGTTTAACTGTTGAAATGACAATATTATAAATTAAGATGTCAAACTAATAAATTGTGCCAAGTACAAGAGCTAAAAATATATTATACCTATTATTCACCTTTTTATAATTTCAGTTGACATATATTTATTTTTAAATTTATCATTGCTAATATGAAAATATGCAACCGTACAATTATTTGAAAACTATAATTCTAATTCATGTATAATATCTTAAACATTCCCAAGTCACATATTAGGGTATTTTACAATGGGGTATAATAGAGGATATAATAGCCTCTCTCACCATAATAAGATTTTAATACTGATAATGCATGTAAGGTTTATTACACATATAAGGAATAATTCTTAATTTTCCCTTGCATTTTTATTATTTTATGGCTTTTATCCATGTACTTTTATTTACATGGATTTAGTTCCTATACTTTTATTTTTCTACACATTAAGTCTTTCCATTAAAAATGGGTAGAAATGACGTTATACATATAGGACAAAATATCTTATTTAGTCCCTATAATTTTTAAAATTTTTAATAAATTTATATATCTTAAAATTTTAACAAATTAATCCTTAATATTTTTAAATATATATTTTTTATTTTTTTACTTCAATAAATATTTTAGTTAATTATTAACATTTATATATTTAGTTAATAAATTTATAATTTAACTAATTTAAACTTCTAATTGAATGTTTTATTATTAACATAAATATTACTAAATTATTTGTCATTTTATTAACTATAATCTAATACTAATATATATTATACTCCTTTACACAGTTTACGATTAATTTAATTTTAAGTAATAAATTATTAAAAGATACACCTATTTTCACCTTAAAAATTTTAAATACACTCAAACTTCATCTTTTTTTAAAATAATAATTTGGACAAATTTTCTTAAAAATTATATCAATATATTTTTTTATTTCTTAAAGATTTATTACCAACTAGTTTTTAAAGGATAATTTTTTTTATTTGTTAAAAATTCGCACATATACAATTTTTTCATCATTTATTTTTATTTAAAATTAGTTAAAATAAAATCTATTGAAATTTTTGCTTGAATCATTTTTATAAAAATTAAATAAAAATTTTAAAGACTAAATTACTATTATATTATTTAGATTTAATTTTCATAAGAGCGATTATCATTTAATACTATTTTATATTAAACAAATAAGTATGAATAATTAAATTATATATATAATTGACAAAATTTTATAAATTTTTATTAATTAGGAATTTAATGTATTTAAAAATAAAAGTGTAGGGACTTAATATTTATAAAAATAAAGGGCAGGGGTTAAGCTAAAAATTTTGAAAAAGTATATTTATTCGGCAAGTAAGTCTCACTCTCATTAATGACGAATGCGATTCATTCTCTCACTCACCGTTACAGAAATTATTTGAGAAATAAAAATATAAAAATTAAATTTATATAAATAAAAGTTAAAAAATAATAAAAATACTGAGAAAAAAATATGAGTTATCCCACGTATAATGAAAATGACTTTTGCAGGTTTGTTAGAGCTAGCCTTTTTTGATATTTTTTTATTTGAAAAGTGAACGGAGCAAGAAGCAACTGTAGCATTTGGACCATTGTTGCACAATCATGCTCTATTGTTGCGAAGAAATACCTTCTTGTTGCACAATGATACTCTATTATTGCAAAAACTTACCTGCACTTGCATAAGCTCTTAATATTTCTACAGCAGCGGTAATGAATTTTGCAATGGTAATATTTGTTCTTGTCTTCAGATCTTTTGATTTTTAACTTTTTTATTTTTTTTTGGTTTAAAATTTTTGGTATAAATATTGATAACATGTTTTCCTCTATGACCTTCGATTTTTTCTCAACCTCTTTTTATCATTTTTAAAAAAAAATAAAAAAATTATTTTTTTTTTCAAAAAATATGGTTTTAGAAAATAAATAAATTTATTTTTAGATATGTATTAGTATGTAATTTGATAGTGAACCCGTGCTATTATATATATTTTGAATGTTATCTTTAGTTAAAAAAATATAATGAAAGAGAAGATAATAAAGAAAAAATAATATGACAACTATATTACATTATAAAAAGTATAAATTATTGTGGATGCTCTTAACATAACAGTTAACAAGCAATATATTTTTACCGTTGGCAAGTCTTGTTAGAGATGATCAAGGAAATATTATTTTTATTTTCCATTAGATTGATTTTGTAAATTTCATGATGAATATCTTAGTTGTTCAAGAAAGAAAAAAATCAGTTAATTCAGTTTTAATTAATTTTAGTTCAGTTCAGTTGGAATTGACAAATTGCTCGCCCCTCGAATAAATAGCTCATGAGATTGAGAACAGTTTAATAGATGATGGAAAATAAATAACAAGAGGCCTTAGTAAAATTATAATTTTATTCCAATAAATGTATATCACTACTTATACAAGCTTTTAATTAGACTAATTCATATATCAGAAATTATGGAGTGTAAATGAGCCAAACTAAGTAGACTTTTAACCGATTTCAGACTTGATTGAGGTAAATTCAAATTAAATTATTATGTCAATTATAATTCATGAGCTACTTACAAATCCAAGCAGAATCTACAATATATATATATAATAGAATTATTCATTAATAATTAAAGATAAATTATTTCTTAAAAATTCTATTTATTTAATAAAAATATAATTTTTCAATAGTATATTTAAATAATTTTTATACTCAGTTTAAATAAACATTTATATATTGACCGAAGGACCCTCAATTTTGACCTGAAGTCTAAATTGGACTTACATTTTTTTTTTTTTTGCCAACAAGAATTTTTTCTTTTAAAATTGAACTATATTGGACCTTCCCTTAAAAATCTTTTACAAATAAGTCCTATAAATTAAACAAAAATTTAATTTTTAATGGTTGACTAATAAAAATTATTTAAATTAATAAATAAATTTGATAAATTATTTATAAAAAATATATATCACCTAATTGTGAAATTTTTAAATTTTTTAAGCAAATATAATATTTTTAATATTTTTAAAAAAATTTTATATCAACTCTAAATTTTAAAAAATTTACAATCGGATGATTTAACTTTGAAAAAAAATTTCATGAATTTTATTCATTAATCTAAATAACTTTATATTAGTCAACTATCAACATTAAATTGATGAATAAAATTTTATTATTCAACCATTAAAATTAAATTTTTAAATAAAATTAATGAATTTATTATATATTTAATATTTGATTCTAAATTTCTTAAATTTTTAAGTTTATATTTTTTTAAAAAAATATATAAATATTTTACAAAATTTAAAAATATTCAAATAAATATAAAAAATTATTTTATAGGCTTAAAAATTTTAAAATTTTTACAATTAGGTGATATATATTTTTTATAAATAATTTATTAACTTTATTTATTAATCTAAATAATTTTTATTAGTCAACCATTAAAAATTAAATTTTTGTTTAATTTATAAGACTTATTTGTAAAATTTTTTTAAAGGAAGGTCCAATATGGTTCATTTTTAAAAGAAAAAGTTCCTGTTGGGAACAAAAAAAAAATGGAGGTCCAATCCAGACTTCAGGCCAAAATTGAGGGTCCAATTTGACACTCTAACTTTTATATATGATATATCTAATATCAAATTATTAGTATATCAAAATTTATGAGTTAGTTTATAAGTTTTTTATTTAAAATTATTTACAAATATTATGAGTAAAATTTTGTATACTTTGAATTTAATTATTTATTAAAAAATCTTAATATATGAATATAACTAAATTTTTATCAAATTAAATTTTCAATAATTTATAAGAAGCTAAACTTTTTTACCACCTACGTAATTAACTTTTTTCTATGGAAAAGATGAACTTTTCATTGATTGAAAATTAAAACTACATTTTAATAAAAAGAATAGTATTTACAATTAAGAAGTATCAAAATAAAATCTCACTCAAATCAAGATATTTTTTACTACTATTTTTCAACTGCATTCACAAAACTCTTTTAATGTGCAATTACTAATTTATTCACTCCACTCAATAACTTTAATGAGGTATAAACCAATTTTTTAGTCTTGAATTAAGTTTAATAGTAAAAATATCAATAGAAATTCTACAATTAAAAAATAATCATATTCCATGAAGGGTAAACAATCAAAACCCATAAAAATAGTAACTCCATAGAGGAATATTAAAAAAAAAATCTAACAAATAAAAAACACAAACGAATAAAAATTTTATATTAATATATTGAATGTAAAAAATAAAATAAACTAAAAAAACTATCGTCAATTTAAGAAATAATTGAGGGTAATACCATCATTCTATTTTAGAGAGAGATGCTTTTTCACATTCTTGTGTCCTCTTCATGGAGTGGCCTAATTGATTTGCAATGGAAAGAAAGATTTAATATGAAATTTTTTTATAAATGATATAAATAAATTTTTATTTTTTTATATGATGTGATCGTTGGGATATAAAGTTAGAGGATTGCATTGGTTGGAATATGATGGATCAAAGAGAAAAAAAATATAGTTTTTCACTTATAACTTAATAGTTCAAATAATAAATATTATAAGATAAAATTATAAATTTAATATATATATATATTTTTAACCTCTCAATTGTTTAAAAAAAAAAAAAAAAAAAAAAAACCGTAACCCCAAAGTTGGATTCGGAGAGCCCCCAGCAGACAGCAGTAGCAGTGGCACTGCCCATAGAAATAGAAATAAAGAGCCGCCCAACCAAAACAAACAATTGTTTTAAAAATGTGTGGGGTCAAGGGTGGGACTCGCCTGTTCCTTAGTGTATCAAATCAGTAGTGTCCTACTACTTTTCTACTCATTTTGCAGTGAGATTCCATTTGTCAGAGGGAAAGAAATTTTGAAGAAAAGAGGATGAAGACTTGTCTTCTTCTTTTTTGACTTGAAGGTAGGAGTGTAAACCGGATCAACCTAGCTAGCTCCAACTTAATTTATTTATTCAACTATTTACAACTCTAAATAAATAAATAAAAATTAAGAACATAAATTATAAATAAAAACTATTATTTGGGTAAAAAAAATTAAAATTATTATTAAGTATTAAAATAAATTATTTATTAAATAAACTAATATTCTTGATAAACTTTGTAACTTTTTATTCAAATAATATATTTTTAAATATTTTTTATAAAATTTAGGAATTGCATGTCTAATATTAAATTATTAATATAATAAAGTTATAAGTCAGTTTGCATACTTTTATTCAATTTTATTCATAAATTTTATAAGCTAAGTATTATATAATTTGAGTGCATTTTGTTTGTTAAATGAATTTTCATATATGAAGTCAAATGATTTTTTTTATGGAGTAGAGTTCTGAGTAACTAACAGGCATCTTGGTTTATTTACAACACTACAAATCTAATGTGAATAAGAGTAAGTAAATAAAACCAAAAAAAAGAAAAAATCAATCTATCAACAAAAAATTGAAACATCAATCTAAAAAAAGAAATTAATCAAACCATAAAGTTTAGTGTTGGTTTGATTTTTTACGCTGTTTTAATAAATAATGGTTTGCTTTAGATTTTTAATTTTAAGAGATTACGGTTAACTGATCCAACCATATATTTAATTTAGTTGGTTAGATAGTAATAAATACTATAAAGTAAATTTAAAATTTTAAAAATATGTGTTAAAAGTATATATATATATATATATATATTAACACAATAGAAGATTTGAGAGAATGAAATCATATTTTTTCCATTGATTGTAAGATTTTATATACAATAATATACAAAATAACTTTGGGTATTCTAAAGATATAATACAACAGAAAGATACACTTTACATTTGAATGTGTTTGAATGAATAAACTAGGTAGTTCTAATAGTGAAGGAGGAGAATATGCTATCATGCCCCCTTAAGATAGACCTTGGGAGAGTAGTCCAATCTTATCCTTGAGTTGTAGAAATCTTGGTCTTGGTAATGTATAGCATCTTCATTTTTTCTGGCAACTCCAGTATGTACTGTCATTACGACATAATTAGGCCCTTTGCATTTAGAACGATCTTAATGCCCAAAAAGTATGGTAATGGTCCAAGATCTTTGAGTGAGAATTTATTGTTAAGGATTGCTATAAACTCATTAATCTTGATAGGCTTGTCACCCGTGATGATTAAATAATCCACTTAAACAATGAGGTAAATAACATGGTGTCCATCATTAAATACAAAAAGCGAGGTATCCACAAAAGAATTTTTAAACTTTGACTGTAAGAGAAACGTTCTAAGTTCATGATACTATGCTTGTGGAGCTTGTTTCAATCCATAGATGGCTTTCTTGAGTTTGCAAACATAATCCAATTTTTCTTTATCAATAAAACCTCAAGGCTCCACTTATATACATATCTTCATATAAATGCCATCGAAGAAAGGCATTGTTCACATCAAATTATCGTAGTGGCCAACCTTGATTAACCACAATGCTTAAGACAATTCATACTGTAGTTGGTTTAACTATAGGACTGAAGATATCATGGAAAGTGACTCTTGGCATTTGGTGGAATCGTTTTGCAACCAAGCGAGCTCTATGCCTGTTAATAGAACCATCAGACTTTCTTTTTATTCTAAAAATCCATTTACATCCAACAAGATTATAATTTGGAGATTGAGGAACTAATTCCCAAATTCCATGTTTCACTAAAGTATTAAACTCATATGACATGGCTTGGAGCTATTTGGCTCTTGTTGTGTTTGATTGACTGTGGTAAGTTCAATTTCTTCAGATTTGATTAGCTTAGCATGGAGATTCATCTTTCTGAGAGGTTTGTAAATGTTGTTTCTAGCTCCTGTGACCATGGTATGGAAGGGTAGGTTCGTGGTAGTAGCTGTGGATGGATTTGGTGTCTGAGGGTTTGCACAAGGGAGTTGTTGAGGTTCTTTAATCGTAGGTAGTGTATTGAGTGACAATGGTGTTGGGGATGTTTGTATTTATATTGGTGAAGGAAACTCTTTTAGTTTAAGATGCTTAAAAGGACAAATAGATTCAACGAACTTGACATGTCTAGACACATAGACTCTTAAAGTAGATGGATCAAGATAAAAATAAGCACTTTGAGTGTTGGAGTACCTTGAAAACATAGACAGTTTGGAGTTGGACTCTAACTTGTGAGAGTAATATGGTTTTAACCATAGATAACAAAGACAACCAAATATCTTGAGTTTGGTATAATTGGGTGGCAAATTAAAATTTTTTTCATATGGTGATTGAAGTTATAAAGTTGGTGTGGGCATTTTGTTTATCGTGTTGGGTTTCATGATTCAAAAAAGCAGTGAAAAATTAAAAATTTCATTCAGAAACCCGAAACAGGATCCATATAATTTGATTAACTGATTTAATTAGGGTTTCCAAAACCTTACCACAGATGAAGAAGGGGCAAGATTGTTGGAAGGACGAGAGAG
Source organism: Mallotus repandus (assembly GCA_949671775.1). Taxonomy (NCBI): domain Eukaryota; kingdom Viridiplantae; phylum Streptophyta; class Magnoliopsida; order Malpighiales; family Euphorbiaceae; genus Mallotus; species Mallotus repandus. The sequence continues at coordinate 39,638 of CATIWM010041933.1, read as the reverse complement.
GGTTTACTCCGATGATGTACTACCTCTATTTTTTAGTGTTCTTGGTCGGATTGAGATGTCTCCAATATAGGTATGTCCTCCACAAATATCCATACAAACAGCCTCAAACTAAAATGAATGTGTGCTAGCACTTTTTCTTGAATGTCTCACAATTCAAGAACTTTGTATTTTATTTTCTACAAGGTGAGAAATGATTTTGAGAATGGCAAAATGAAAAGTGTATAAAACCCTAGAGAAAAGGATGTATTTATACACATTACATTAGGATTTCATTTACCAAAACAAATTTTGGTAACTCTTCACTTACCAAAACGTTTTTGGTATATATATCACCTTTCTATTTCTATTTTGATTCAAATTCCAAAACAGAAATTGTTTCCTATTTATTTAAGATAACAATTACCATATATATATATATATATATTGTGTGTGTAAGACTGTTCTTAGTGTGTAACCCTGTAGGTTCACATAATGTTGGCAGTGGACCTGAAATCCCAATTCAGGCCTACTAATTATACGTGGCCTCTAGCAAAACAATATGACTACCTAAGTTATATGAAGGTTGATAATCTGATATAACCTAATTTATAGTGAATATTGTAGTTCTTTTGTCACACGATATCTTGATTGAACATAAGACATAGTTTATGTCATCTTTATATAATTCAACCACATTATCTCTTGATTCTAAGTAAACTGAGAATGATAGCTATATATCAATTCATTTCAGCATGGCTATGCATTTTCTTTAGTTTATCTTATCAAGGGGCCTACATATATCTTACTCAGATTAAATAAGGGACAAATTCCTTCTCAATCACTCACATTCCTCACATAACTCATTTTATATCCAACAATAAAGTATTTCATCATCCTGTTCAAGATAATGTTAGAATGTGTCAAAATACAAAATAATTATGTAGGAAATCATGGTGATTTTAAGGTCTAAGGACTAAAACAATATTAAAGTGATGAGAATTACTTATGAAAATTATCTATATAGTATTCTCATAATGGGGCAATTCAGTACATCATTTCTCAAACAAGTACCGATGAGTTGACTTAATATCCCATATACATGATTAGTAAAACATAATCATCAGTCAACACCATACTAGCTTTAATTCATTATTATTTCAATAATAATGAAGGACTATGGATAAATTAGAATAGGATTCATAAATAACCTAAGGGTTTTACTATCAATTCATATACTTGATTGCCTTAGGAAGAATTGACTATTCAAGTAATTATTATAACAAAAATAATCATGAAAATACCTCTTTATTAATAAAATCAATACATGATAAAGTCAAAACATAGTCATACATGATTGACCTAGTGCATATCACTAACATATCAAGTATATGACTATTGTAATAGCATGTGTCCAATAATATAATGGAATGGAAGCATGGGTTAAGAGTGTCAAACCAGTTTTTATAGTGTGTAGATACCTTCGTTCTGACATGCCGTTGTGTTCAAGAGTGTATGGTGGAGTGGTAAGATGAGTTATGCCATTCATGGAGAGAAAATTTGTTAAAGCAAGAAATTCACAACCATTATCAGAATATAACGTTTTGATGGTATTATTAAAGAGCTTTTCAACAATGGCTTTAAACTTGACAAATATTTTTTTCACATCAGAATTATGTTTTGGTGGATAAAACCATATGTACCTTGTATAATGATCCACAAATATGATATAGTATTTTTAGTTATCAATGGAGACTATAAATGATGTCCAAACATCACTATACATGGTTTTAAAAGGAAGAAGCGATTTTATTATAGATTGTGAAAAGGACAACTTGTGACTTTTATTTGTTAGACACGCATTACAATTAAAAGAAGAAGGCACAAAAGATGTTAAACTCAATTTATTGGAAGAGACAATATGCTTAAGAATATAAGTAGATGAGTGTCCTAGCCTATGATGCCAATCATGTGAAGTAATTTTGATACCAAAAAAGGCAAGAATGAGACTGGATTGCGGCCACTCATATACGCCATTTTTAGTTTGGCCCCTCAATAGTGCGTTCCCTATGCTAAGATCTTTAATAAAAAAAAGTATTAGGTAAGAACTCAATAGCATAGTTGGTATTACAAAATTGATAAATTGAAATAAGATTTCTTTCATGCTTGATACATAGAGAACATTCGCCAATTTGAAGTTTTTATGAGGCTGTAAGAGTAGTTGAACCAATGTGAGTTATTTGTAACTTAGTGCCATCCCTAATTATCATGTTATCATTTCCTTCTTATGGATTATGCAAGGAAAGGTTCTCTAAGTTAGATGTCACATGGTGAGATGCACCACTATCAAGAAGCCAATTTTGACTATTATTTATTGTTATTGCATAATTGGCTTTGGGCTGCCATGGATAGTTGTGCTAGTTGGGTGGATTGGTTGCAACTTGTAAGATGGACACTTTTTGGCAATGTGTCTTTGAATCCTGTAGAGTTAACAAAAGCCAAGGTAGGGATGTTGTTGTCGATTCAAATTGCTACTTTGAGATTGTACAAGATTCCAATATATGGTGGTTGAATATTGGTTGGTGTTGTTGTTGTGCCAATTATTATTTATGCGAGTTGAAATATGAGCTATGATTGGGAAAACATTATATGGTTTAGTGATGTTCAACGTTGATTTAAAGTTGAGTAATTTTTCATGTAGCTCTTCAAAGGAGATTGGTGTATTTGTTACTTAAACAACTATGACTAACTCCTTATAATCATTACCAAGTGCCTCTAGGATCTTGTCGGTGAAGTCATCATTATCAAATGATGAACCTAATAGAGCTAACTCATCAGCTTGAGCCTCCACATTTTGCAGAAATTCAGTGATTGATTCAGGCCCTTTAGTTATTTGTTTGATTTGGTTTTTAACTTGCTTGATTCAATCACGAGAGGGATTGGCATAAGTGTTTGCAAGTGTGGTCCAAGCTTCTTTAGAGATTTTCGCATTAGTAATGAATGGGATTATAGTGGGAGAGATTGATCAAATGGTTGCATTTAAAATCATTTGGTCTTATCATACCCAAAGAGTGCATACAAGATTTGCAGATGTGGTATTATTGGTTTCTAAAGTTTCAGAAAGACATGGTTTAGAGCCATCTACATATCCCATGAGATCATAACCAAGAAAAAGTGTTTCGAACTGTAATTTTCAAGATAGGTAATTGGTAGAGGTTAATTTGATAGGAGTTTGAGCTGCAATATTGATGGTGATGAGGGTGTTGTTGGGATCATTGGTGTTTCAGATATTAGTGTTGGAATAATTGCTTGCCATTGCAAGAATTCAGTAGAAAGAGAGAGAAAAGATGGAGAGCTTTAATGCTCAGATACCATAACACAATAGAAGATTTGAGAGAATAAAATCATATTTTTTCCATTGAATATAAGACTTTATATACAACAATATACATAACTTCAGCTATTCTAAAGATATAATACAACAGAAAGATACACTTTACATTTGAATGTCTTTTTGAATGAGTAAATCAGATAGTTTCAACAATGAAGGAGGAGAATCTGTTGTTATATATATGTGTGTATAGAGAGAGAATAGTAATTGATAAAATGACTCTATCACTTAAAAATTTCTATAAAAACAAAAATTTTATTAATTAGTGAAAAAATAAATATAAATTATTTGATTTTTCACTAATATAACTTTTTTAGTTTAGTTTTTATGGTAATATTAACATAATATAGAACAAAAAATATTATAAATAAAAAATTAAAGGATGATATAATTGAACCGGTTTAATTGGCTAACTACTTCATTAAATAATCACTATAATTAATTTGATTGTGGTTATAAATATTATCAAATTATATAATGTAATTTAGTTTAAAATTTTATTTTATAATTTGGTTAATTGAATGTGGTTCTTACCCTTAAATTTAAATTCAAAATTTCAGCTATAGGCAATTCACCAAAAACTAATTTTTTTACTTTTTAGGTTATCAATTTAACAAAATTGATCGTCGTTCACAAGTAACTCAAGTGAGAAAATGTGTAGATATTCAGTTGAGAAAAGTAGGGTTCAAATCTCCTAACTTTTTCTTTCTTCATTATGGTGTTGAGAATTAAACATTTATACTAATTGTTAAAAAAATTTAACAAAATTGATTATTTTAGCCCAATTTCGCGCGTTGGAAGTGACACATGAACAAAAACACTGCATTTTGGGAAAGTAACTAAGAACAAAAATAAAATATTAACATTTTTCAAAATTTTATAAACCTAAAGTATTTGATTTTATGTTTATTAAATTAAAAATTAAAGAAAGAAAATATAATGGCAAATAGTTTTAGCCACTACTGTTGTTTTATTTCATTGTCGATTATTCATCACCAACACGACGGCAATATCTTTCGCAAATTTCAGGCTTTATTTTCTATGATTTCAGTTAAATATTCATTGAAGGTTGAATATTCTAATTATATGAAAAAATTTTGGTTTTTTAAAATACTAATAAATTAAGGGTTCGATTTTTATCTCTTCCTTTTTAAATTTTTTCCATATAATTTATATTACAGACAGAAAAAATAAAAAAATTAGGCATGAGATGCTATCAAAATTATATAGATCATGTTGAAATTGTAAGCAAAGAAACAGGAACAACCAAAGTCTACTGAACTGGAACAAAATAAATCATTAAAATGTACACAGTCAAACAAGAAAACAGAAACCCACCAATTTACAAGTACAGAGACATCCAAACTCTATCAACAACCAACTCTAATAGGTTTTTTTTTTTTTCCTAAGGTTCTCATTTAGATGTTTACCTTTTAATTTAGATCTTTTCATTAGAAAAATTTAACATAATCATGTCAATATAATAATCTATATATGTGTGGATAAATCAGTTATGTGTGTTTCACATATAGGAAAGTTTTTAAAACTCATTATTTTTTTTTAAATTATGGTATATAAAGTTTATTGAACTCTAACTAATTTAGTTCGATTCAGACAGAATTATAAAGGTAACGGCACGACAAAACTCTTTAAATAACTAATTTAATATGATATACGTTAAGATTTGAATCTGAAATCTAATTTAAGCAAAAATATCTCAATACCAATTGATACAACAATTATTAATTTAAACTCATTTATTAATTATCTTGAAAAGATTGATTTAATTGATTTTTGTTTTTGTATTTTTATAAGTATTTTATTTAATTGAATCCTTATTTTTATAATATTTTACTAGAATGATTCCAACTAAAATTATTAAAAATTTAAATAATTATTTTTCTTATCTAGTTTATATGTAAGTCATTTAAATATAGTTACAAACAAAACATGCTTGTCTAGTGACGCAGGCATATACCTCAAGTGAGGACATTTTAGGGAGAGGAATGAAATGGTATTTAAAAAAAAAAAAAACAAACCATTTGAGTGGTCTTCGAATTGCACATTGCTCAAAAATGATTTTATGCATAAGCATGTACATATTACCTCTTTAATTAGTAATTATTTGGATGATTGTACTTGCACAGTAATTTTTTTTTTTTTTTCAAACAAGGCATCTCTCACAATTGTGGCGATAAAGTAATATTTGATCCATTGCATACATGTTCTTCGGATCTCACATTGCTTAAAAATGGTTGTTTATGTATTCATAAGCATGTGGATAGTGTCTCTCCAGTTATCAATTGTATCAATTGTGCTTATTCAGTAAATTTTTTGTTCAAAAAAAGTATCTCTCTCGATTGCGGTGGTGAGGTAATGTTTGGTCCATTGCGTACATGATTTTTGGATCCCACATCTCTCAAAAACAGATATGTGTTCATAAGTATGTGAATAGTGTGTCTCTAATGAGTAATTGCCTAAATGATTGTGCTTGTATAGTAAATTTTGTGTTAAAAAAAACTGAACTTTAAGTTAGTTAAAATTAATAAAAATATTAAATGATTTTTTTTAAAATATATGAAATAACGTTCTTAATTTATGAAATAACAGTATTTATGCGTCAATTATATAAATTATTATAGGTTTAAAGTTGCATTAATTACAACATATTTTATTAATGAAAATTCTTAATTTGGTTAATATTTTTTTATTCATTATAATTTCATATTTTCAATAGTGAAAATTTAAAATTGTAATATATCGTACATAAAAAAAAAGTTATATTAATTATAAACTATTTATTTAGAATTTTAATGCAATCACACATATGTTATTTTTTTTTTCGAACTATACACATATGTTAATTAGATATATACATACCAATATAATCATTTAAAATAATTTGTATAATTAGATAAGGAATTCATCATATATATTTTAATTTGAATTTTCATTATACAAATTTTTTTAATTTTTGTGCTTGTGCATATTATTTATTAGAAATTAATGATTTATATTCTAACTAGATAAAAATAATAAAATATAGTAAAATTTTAATAATTTTGCAGAAAATTCAAAAATTATTATATACAAATAAATGTATAAAATTTAATGTCAAAAAAAATATAGAATCTAACAATATGTATTTTGTTATGGAATAGACCATATTTTTCTCCGTGCACTTTTATTGTTTTCTGACTTTTGCACATGCACTTTTATTTACATGGATTTAGTCTCTGCACTTTTATTTATCAATACATTTAGTTCTTGCCGTCACAGACTAATTGGCATGATATGCACGTGTTGTGAACTGAGTGTAGTATTACTAATTAACACCACATAAGCCAGCACAATCATTAAATGAAATTGCAATAACAAATAAATATTAGGGTTAAAATGGACATTTACTAAAGTTAGTAAAGAAATCCTTTAGTGTTTGTTAAGATTTGACTTCGAAGCTTCAGATCAAAATCCCTAGCTCCTGTTCAAAACCCTTAGCTTTACAAAAGAGAGAAATCGACCTCCAAATATGATCGAGAGCTGAAAAATATTCGAGAAAATGATGAGATTCTATAGTGGGTAGCTTTTGAAGTACATAATCGAAGTAAAAGTCATGTCTTTTTAAAGGCAAAGGTTTGCATTATCAAAGTATAAAGGGGTAAAGGTGCATTTTAGCCCCTAATGTTTGGCTCGAGGAGCAAATATGCCCCATTTCTTTTTTTTTATCCAAATATATTAGGTTTATGCTCCAAATGAGTTTTTAAGCACCTCATGTTGACATGTCATAAACGGCAGTGTGGGGAGTTTAACATTTGGTTGACATGGCAAACATTTGACCCATTTAAACGCGATTGAACCTTCATCTTAATTATGCTGAAAACAAAAAAAAACCTCTCTTCGCCATGGAAAGGAAATCTCCAATGGAAATGGGAAATATGCAAAATCCCTAATTCACCAAATAAAAAGAAAATTCAATTGCATACAATAATGGCAACTTCATCGTCAACAACAGGAAAAAGCAGCAGGTGAAGTAACAGTGGGCAAGATCATGAGGGACGTCGAAGGGGAAGAAGTACCAGGTGAAGCAATATGGAGGTATAGTATGAAGGACCTCCAAGGTACTGCAAATGTGGAGTAAGAGCTCCCTGCTGGACATTATGGACTGATGAAAATCTAGGGTGCGGGTTCTATGGCTACCCATATTATGAGGTTAGGTAGTTGAATTGAGTAATTTTTTTGTGTTATTAAATCAATAAATGGTTATGGATGTAATTGGTATACTGTGATTTTTATTAGGGAAATTGCTATGGATACTTTCAATGGCATGACGAGCCTTTGAACGATAGAGTCAAGGAAATAATTAATTAGTTAAAATTAGAGAACAAGCTTTTATATGCTGAAAACAATAAATTAAAGGGTGCAGCCATGGAAGGGTGTCCAAATATGGAAGCTGAAATTGCAAATTTATGGGTGGAGTTTAAAAGATTGAAGAAAGCAAATATGCAAGAACGTGAAGAAGCAAAAAAAAGATGGTTGTCGCATATTACGGTGTCATTATTTTTTGGTGTTTTTTCTTTCTGGTCTTTCCATTAGTATAGTGTAGTGTTTATTGAGTATGTAAAGGATGTAAAAGCTAAGACAATATGTTAATGAAAATGGCTGAAATTTCATCTCTTTTTTGAGTAATTTCTTTGAGAAACCTGTCAGATTATTGCCCTGTTTTGATATGAACACTCAGTTGTTATTCAAATGTAATACCTAATTGCAAACAAACATTAAGTACATACAAGGTTAAATATCAATTCATAAAAAGATAGATGACTTACTAATAATATATATGCATTTACATAAACATGTCTTATATATGTTGATACATGTATAGGATTCACAATAGATTTTGAAACCAAAAAACAAAAACAAAATCAGAGTAACCATATCACTGTTGTGCAATGCTATGCAATTTCAGTCAATATAGCAGACATACAACTATCCAAAATGACTAAAAAGAGTTAAGCTGTCAACATCTACTTTGATTTACTTTCTTCTCTAACAGATTTGGCCTTTTTCCTACACATTGCTCGTTGTGCTTCCACTTCTATTTGTAGCTGATTTCGAGTGATAGCTGGACCTCCTCACCAACTCAATCTTGGTGGTTGAAATGGAAGATCAGATGTATATGAAACATGTGAACTATCCTTTTGCCTAATTTCCCTGGTTGCTGTCACAGGTCTTGTGGGTTTTTTCCTCATCAAATATCATTCATTAGGAATAGGAAACCTAATTTTTGGATCAGCCTGAATTGTCTCCTCCCTAATGTTAACACCTTTCGAAATGACATGCTCTAAATCTTGTCTAGATTATGACATAACCAAATTATTAGATGCCAAAAAAAAAATTATAAAGCATCAACAAGTAAATCCAAGCATTGAACAACCATTAAAAAAACTGACATTATAAATTGTTTCTCCTGAGCTTTCATTTATATATACACCATGGCCAACATTATTTCTCCTTGGCCTTCTCACACATGTTCCACCCAAATTGTGAGTTGTCTCTTCTTGATTAACTTTTTCTTTCCCTTTGTTTCTCCTCACTGAGGTTGCAGCTTGATTAGGTTCAGTGGGAGCATTTTGAGACTGATTCATAATAGAATTGCTACTTGTGTTTTGTGTATATGGTTGGTTATCCTCCACAGATACCTGAAATCAATTATTTATCAATCAACAAACTCAAGTCATTGAAAAGATCTAATAAGCTGAAATGATTTGAGGATTTATACATGATTTCCTTTGTTTGGACAAGTGGTTCTATTATGACCTTCCTTTTGACATAATCCACAAACTTGTTTTAATCGTTTCTTTGATAGCTTGCCTTCCCTCTGTCCATTGCTGTTTTTCTCATTTGAAGCTTGAACTCTTTTATTTTTAGGTTTGCTAGGCAATTTGGGGAGTGGAGGCAGTTTAATTGGCTGAAACTCATTCATCTTATAAAATCTTGGACCTGGGACAAGAACAAGGGCTATTGATAGGTAGCCAAATAAGTTGTCTTATGATACCACTTGGATATCATTAACATTGGATCAATTTGGGAGTGGTACAATGTGCATATCACATGAGCACAGGGGATTCCTGTGAGTTCCCAAGCTCAGCATGTGCACAATTATTTATCCAATAAGAGAGTATGCTTATCTTGCCCTTCTCTTATCTCATATCCAACTTCACCATTGAAAACCACTTTACATCCAATGCAATTGTCCTTCCAATCTTGAAACAACTGTATACAAGCTAGACTCCATTCATTTATCTAATTGGCAGCCATTTTCTTATTTTCTTTGATCCTATTCATGCATTGCAATCTAATGTCTTCAAGCATGGAAATAATTGGCTTAAATCTAGCAACAAGGATCCAAGCATTGAATGATTCTGTGAAGTTATTGTCGACCACCATTGATTTGCATCTGGAGCTAAAGTACGCTCTACACCAATTATGAGGTGGGTAGCATAACAAAGATTCTACAGCTTTTTGAGAAACCTCTTCTAATTTCTCCAAATTATCCATTAACTCTTCTTTAAATGTACTCCAAGCACAAATAAAAAATTTCTTCTTAAGTTCTCCACCAGTCCACTTCTTGTTCCAATTAGATAAAATGTGCTGAGCACACCATTTGTGCTCAGCTTGAGGGAACACAGTTATGACAACATCAATTAAGCCCTAGTTCATTAAAACATTAGTAGCTTATTTCCTAAAAAAGCTTAATTAATTAGCAAAAAAAAACTTTGTTTCAATACTTATGAACACCACTCACCTGTTGCATATCAGAAATAAATGTCAAATGTGAGCCATCTCCTAAGTGTAGTTCTTGGTGCAGCCAACACAAGAACCACCTCCAATTATTCTTGTTCTCCTTGTCCACTATTGCCCAGGCAATTTGCAGCATTTGGTCATCACCATCAAGCGCAACAACAGCTAATAATTGCCCTTCGTAAACACCCTTCAAGAAGCATCCATCAAGACCAATAATTAGTCTATAACCAAATTTCTAGCCCTTCCTAAGTGCATCAAAACATAAAAACATTCGCCTGAAAACCCTTCTACCTTGATTTAATGAATCCTTGCACAATTCAATTTCAGCTTTTGTGCCTAGATTGCTTTTTTTTCAAAGCTGCAGCATATGCCTCAAGTTGTTGAAATTGCACTTTGTAACTTCCATTAAGTTCTTGAATGATCATTCTTTTTGCTCTCTTGCACTTGTGAAGACTAATATTGATTTCCAAAAGTTCTTTAGCTTTATCTTGCATATCCTTCACCTTGAAAGCTGGATTATTGCATATCTTTTTCTTGAAATGATTAGCTAAAAACTTAGCACTAACACTTAGAATTGAGAAGTGCCCAAAGCATATATGTTCAACAATGAGTCTATTAATTGCTAAACTAGGTTTTTTTCCATCTTTACAAATCCTTAGCATAAATGGACACCCTTTTTCATTTTGACATTTTGCAACTATCCTTAAAGGCTCATTAGGATTAAGTTTCAGCTTGTATCCAAACTGGATAGCATATTTACTTATGGCCTCCCTTGCTTCTTTAGCATTAGTAAAGGTCATTCCAAGCATCAAATGACCTTGGCCAAGCTGTGCATCATATCTGACCCTGTAGACGGCGGGGTTTAGCACGCGCCCAAGTTTATTGCAACCGTGACACTGTTTGAGCTCAGGACTTTAGGGAACACACTAACCACTATCACAAAGACATGACGTGGAGATGTGGAGTCACCACCCAGGGTAATAACTGGGACAAATCAAAAGTGATGGTGACTCGATTCTCTAATACAAGCTAGCACCACAACCAGGAGTTCTGGATACGGAATACCAACTTCTTTTAGTCTTGTTTTTATTTAGATTTATTTTATTAATTACTATCTTATTCCCTAATTACATGCAATTTCATTAAACCCTAATTGAACATCCATCTAACCCTAAGGTAACCAATCCATGAAAAAGCATATAAAAATGCATTCCAAGCGTAATGACCCTAAATCTAAATTATATTTAATTTTAATTTAAATTAACTAAATCTACATATTTTATTTACAAGTGAAATGAAACTAAAAATGGGCCTACATTTTGATAATTAGTGAGCCTAAATTTATTGTTTTTAATTCTAAGAGTGGGCCTAAGTCTATTAAATTTTAAAAGAAAAAGAAATTAATTAGTGGGCTTAATTCTAATTAATTTTAATTAAAAGAAATGATCCTAGGTCTACAAATTATGAAGAAGGTTTTATTAATGGGCTGAGCTAAGTCTAAATTAATTTAATTTAACTAAAAAATGGGCCTAAAATCTAAATTAAGCTAGTGGGCCTAAAATCTAAATTAAGCTAGTGGGCCTAAATTAATTTTAAAATTAATTAAATCTAAATTTAATTTTAAAGGCCTATTCATTAAGTGAGTTAGCTCTACATGTGGGCTTGGGGCATAAAACAAATAAAAATAAAAGAACAAGCCCAAATAAAAATAATAAAAATAATAGATCAAAAGCAAACATTATATGATTTTTCTAACCCTAATTTTAATTACATACAACCTAAAATTAATCTAAAGCCAACATTAATTTTAATTGAATTTACCAAATGAAATCCTAATTTACTAACCAATTAATTAAAATAAAAACACATGCCACACATATAATTTCACTATTCCCACTATTGGGGTTATTACAATTATCTACTGAGAACAAAAATAAAAATTAATTACAATCCCAAAAAATAAAATACAAAATAAAATTTCAAAATGAATGAATAAAAAAAATCCTAAAACACGTTCAAATACAAAAGTTAATCCATGGCATTTCATAGATCTTCATAGGTTTTGTTTGCCACCATGGATTCAAATCACCCCATCCATAATCATAAACACAAAACTAAATAAGGATTAGTAACTAAAAAGATAAAAATAAAAATCAAATCAGATCAAATCAAAATTAAATAGAATAAAAATAATCAAATAAAATAAGGAGAGAAAGGAGTAGAAAAAGAACTAGTTAGATGGATGTAGTATTGATTAGCTCTTCAGAGACTTTGTTTGATTCACCGTTTGAATAGATCTCCAAAATTGATTTAGGTGTTCCGACTTCAATTGCATTTTTGTCAAAATCTTTTCATCCCAGAACCAAGAAGAAAGCGTTTTTTTAGAAATCTTTCCCAGAACCAGAGAAAAACCTTTTTTTTTCTCCTTCTTTTTTTCTTTTTCTCCTCCTCCTTATGAAAAAAGCCTCTCTTCCTTTTATTCTTCCATAGATCCAAATCCATTTTTTTAAGATAACTGATTACGGTCGAGATAAAATGATCAAATAGGTTACATGGATAGGATCCTCAAAAATAGACTAGATATACATCTATTTATTTATTAATTTTTTCAATCAAAATTTTTTTTATTTTTTTATTTTTTTTACCAATCAAATCTAAGAAAAATCAATAAAAAATAAAATAAAACAAACAAAAAAAAAGAATTTCACACCTCAAAATAGTGGATTACTGATCGATAATCTAGAATTCCAACCGAAATTCTAGAATTCCTGTCAAAAATTGGATTTCCGATCGAAAATATGGAATTTCGATCGAAATTCTAGATTTTCGGTCTGAATTCCACTATTTAATTACAAAGATACCCCTGAAGAAAAAGAAAAATTTTCAATTTAGTACGTAAAAATGCAATCAAGCCTTGGAATCTGAAATTCAAATACTAGAGACCTATTTGCGACAAGTTTTCATCATCAGAGTCCTCTTTCGCATCCATACTCTAGTCATCCCGAAATTGGGTGGTTACTGAGTCAAATTAGTTGATGCTAGCAATGGAAGGTTGTGTCCCAACATAGTCTAGAAAGCTAAAATATCTGTAGATCTGTAACTTTGAAGAACTGTATAGGTTTGGGGTTCAAAAAGAGTCAGACTTAGCTCAAGAAAAGAGATTTTTCAGGGGAAGATTTGGGGGTAAGGATGGAGTTGGTCCAAGCAATAATGTCCAGATTAATACTATCAGACAGCCGGGCCTAAGTGTACAAATTAATGTTGTCAAGCAGCCTCGAAGGTTTTCAAACCTAGGGCGGCCCCTCTCTAATGTTCTTAAAAAGCTAGTTGAGAAGAACCTGATGCGACCCTTACCAAATGCCAACCCAAAACTTTTCTACAAATTCCACCAGACCATCGGGCACGATACCGATAATTGTTCCCAGTTGAAGCACGAGATTCAAGACCTGATTAATGCCGATAAGATCACAGATCCAGAGACCCGAAAACCAAACACACAAAATAATCCCTTACCAAACTACTGAACTACCCCACCTCCAAATGCACCCATCCTTATGATCAGTATTGGCTTGGCAAAGGAATAAGTTTTCAATTCCTTTGTTAACACCACTCCTAAGTCACCAAAACCTGAGCCAAACAACCTAGACCAGAGTGAACAACCATTAGAGCTTGCCATACATGTGTTAGATATCTGGAGCTCAGATGATGAAGGCAAGGGACAGATTGACTTGTGGGAGAATAATGAAGGAAGAAAGAGTCATCTGGTCGAAAAGGTTGAAGGGAAAGGAAAGGAGATTGCACCCGTTGAACCTAAACCAAAGAAGGTGGAAAGTTCAAATGAAGAGGTAAAAAAAGAAGAAGTTATCACCAGTGTGTGGGAGTTACTCATGCATTCTAGAGATCATAGGGAAGCACTAGTTCTGGCTTTGGATCAGAGGAAGATCTCCACAGGCTGCACCCCTGAGCAAATGGTTAGCTCATTGATAAAAACTCCTCAAGGAGCCATTGTATTTTCTAATGATGACCTGCCTTTAGAAGGAAAGGACCACCATAAGGCTTTATTCATTAAAGTTGAGGTGAAGGGAAAGATGACTTGTTGTGTAATGGTGGACAACGGCTTCACCATTAACGTGTGACCACTAAAAATCTTACTAAAGTTAAGACTGACTGTTGCAAACCTAAAGCCTTTCGAGGTGGTTATCAAGGCTTATGACTATATAAGGAGTCTTATTGAAGGGACGTTTAGAGCAATGGTCAAGACGGGACCTATTGAGGCGTGGGTTGATTTACATGTGATTGATATTCCTGTGACCTTCGCTATCCTGTTGGGAAGGCCGTAGTTTCATCCTCTGGGTGGTGTACCATCCACCGTTCACCAGAAGATAAAATTCCCACAAGAGAACAAGGTTGTCACTATCTCAGCAGAAACTGACACTTCTGTAACTGCTCTGAAACTAGCTCTTAAGGAGATTCTTATAAGCCCCAGCTTTAAGGTCTGTATGATTTATGAAGCTGAAATAAGTGAGAAGGTTCTGAATATGATGCGTACCATGGATTTCTTTCCTGGCATGGGACTAGGGAAGAACCAGTAAGGCATGCCAAGACATATGGAACATGAAACGTTGATTCTAAAGCATGGGCTGGAATATGACGGGGATCGTAATTCTGAGAAAGGCTTTAAGATTTGGGATCAAATAGAAAAAGAAGAGAAGGAGGCTGAGGCTAAGAAGAAGAGACTTTTGTGAGGCAAGGCACCAATTACCTCTATGATGGAGCTCCCGAACCTCTTCTGATGGCGGGAAAGGTAATTCTATAATTTGAGATCTTCACTGAGTATGTGGATGGGGTAAAGAAGGTTGATCCTACAGAGGTTCCTGTGGAAGAGCTAATAGTGGCAGAAGAAGAGCCAGAGGAGGATGTTGCTGCTCCGGAGTTGAAAGACACCAACGGTCAGGACGAGGAGCTGGATCTCGAAACATATGTCCTAAATTATGTCATTGATCTTTTCTATGATGACTATGATGTTTCACTTGCTACTTTATTTGAAACTAATGAATGCAATGAAGTCTGATTTTGCTTATTTGTATGATGTGTTTCCTAATGGTTATTTTATTTGTAATGATCATTTCATGCATATATTTAACATAAATTCTACGTAAACTGAATCATTTAACATAAGCACAAATGACAACCCTAAAAATGTATTGCTTACCTCTGGTTTAACTCATGATAAGAGAGAGAAAATGAAAGAAACATTAAAAAAAAGATAGAAAGTATTCACTTGGAGTTACGAGGACATGCCGGGTATCGATAGGGAAATTGCAGAATATAAAATTCCTACGTATCCTCAAATATCGCCGGTTAAGCAGAAGAAACGAAGGTTGAGGTCGGAATGGGCTCTCTTGGTTAAGGAAGAAGTCGAGAAGCAGCTGAAGGCAAAGTTTTTGGAAGTAGTGGAGGATACTCAATGGCTAGCAAACATAGTGCCCATCCCCAAGAAAGATGGTAGGGTCAGGATGTGTGTGGATTATAGAGATTTGAATAAGGCTTGCCCAAAAGATGACTTTCCATTACCGCATATTGACACACTTGTCGATAATGCGGCCTCAAGGGCGATGTACTCCTTCATGGATGGTCTTTCAGGATACAACCAGATCAGGATGGCAGTGATTGATAAGCTGAAAACATCCTTCACTACTGAGTGGGGCATCTACTATTACACGGTCATGCCGTTTGGCTTGAAGAATACGGGAGCCACTTATCAGAGGATGACTACTACTTTGTTGCACGACATGATCCATAAAGAGATAGAAGTGTACATGGATGATATGATAGTAAAGTCTGCAACCAGAGAAGGGCATTTTGAAGCTCTAGATAAGTTCCTAGCGAGGGAAGAGAAGTACAATCTCACACTAAACCCAAAAAAGTGCATCTTCGAGGTAACATCTGGGAAGATGCTAGGACACATCGTCAACCAGAAAGGGATAGAAGTGGACCCATATAAAATTAAAGCAATCAGGGAAATGTTTGCACCAAGAACTAAAAAAGAAGTCAAAGGATTCATTGGGCAATTGTCGTACATTAGTAAATTTATAGCCAAGTTGACTATTGTTTGTAAGCCAATTTTCAAGCTTTTAAGGAAAAATCAACCAGTGATATGGGATGACAAGTGTCAACAAGCTTTTCAAGCTATTAAAGATTATCTGATGAATCCTCGAGTCTTGCAACTGCCGAAGCCAGGTAAAACGTTAATCTTGTACTTAGCAATCGAGAATGATGTTATTAGTGCAATGTTAGCTCAAGAGAGAGAAGGGAAGGTCAAAAACACAGTGTACTACTTAAGTAAAAAGTTGTTACAATATGAAGCCAACTACAGTTTGGTGGAAAAGACATGCTTAGCAGTAATTTGGGCAACAAACAAGCTCCATCACTACTTCCAGTCTTACAGAGTGCACGTGATTTCTAAACATGATCCTCTCAGGTACCTCCAACAGACACCGTCGCTTATGGGAAAGTTAGCCAGATGGCTAGTTCTCCTCACAAAATTTGATATCGACTACCTAGCGAAGAAGGTAGTAAAAGGAAGAGCAGTAGCAGACTTTTTGGCTCAGAACCCTATAGCCGACAAATAAGATTGGAAACTGGATTTTCCCGATGAGCATCTAGAGGCAATAGAAGTTCAAGGATGGAAAATGTATTTTGATAAGGCAGTTAGTAATCGAGGAGCAGGCCTCGGTGTGATTTTGATCACGCCAGAAGGAGAAATGATCCCGATGGCAAAAAGGCTTGAGTTCAAATTAACAAACAACCAAGCTGAGTATGAGGCTTGTATCTTCAGTTTAGAAGCATTGCGCAGTGTGGGGGCAGAAAATGTCACTGCATACAGGGATTCCATGTTGGTTATGAAATAAGCTTCTAAAGAGTGGGAGGTAAAGGAAGATAGATTGTGCTTGTATTGGGATTATTTGGCTACTATATCACTATTTTTTACCCAGTGCATATTTGTTCATTTACCGAGAGAAGAGAATCAGATAACGGATGCCTTAACTAAGTTGGCTTCTATGTGGGAAAGTAAGGAACAAACGGAAGTTAAGCCCCTGATTCTAGTAAAATCCTAAAGCCCTTGTTATGAAGAAATAAGAGTCATGTCAGTTGATGCTGCTGAGAAGCCTTGGTTTTATGACTTACAACGGTATCTAAAGACTGGACAATTCCCTGAGGACACTGAAAAGAAAGAAAAAACGTCTTTGAGGATGTTGTCGTGACAGTTCATAAGTTATAATGGGATGTTGTATAAGAGAATGCCAACTGGGGTCCACCTGAGATGTGTTAATAAAGGTAAAGCTCAGAAACTCATGAAGACAGTGCACAAAGGGGTATGCACGCCACATATGAACAGAACAATCCTAGCAAAGAAAATAGCTCATCAAGGTTATATATGGCTGACTATAGAGACAGATTGTGTCAAGTTTTTAAAGAAATGCCATAACTATAAAGCTTATAGTGATGCCAACCATCTGCCGTCAATAGAGGTCCAAGGAATGACTTCTCTATGGCCATTTGCAGTCTGAGAAATTGATATTATAGGGGAGATAAGGCCAAAAGCATCGAACGGTCATCAATACATTGTGGTAGTGATCAACTATTTCTCCAAATAGGTTGAAGTTGAGTCCTACGCTACTGTCGGCTCGAAACAGATGGCAAGATTTATAGAGAAAAATATAATTTGTAGGTACGGATTACCTCATCATTTCGTTAATGACATCAATTTAGAGTGGAAACAACTGTACTGCTAGAAGAATACAAAATTGAGCATCATAGATCATCTTCATATAGACCACGGGCGAATGGTGCAGTGGAAGCTGCAAACAAGAATATGAAGAAGATCTTGTCCAAAATGCTTTAGAATTACAAGGATTGGGTTGTCTATCTACAATTTGCATTATGGGGATACATGACCACCGCTAGAACGTTAACTAGAGTCACTCCATACTTTTTAGTGTATAGGTGTGAAGCTGTATTTCCAGTAGAGGTTGAGATTCGATCGTTAAGGGTCCTTTTGGAATCTAAAATCCCTGAATACCAGTGGATGAAGAGTCGTTTAGCGCAACTCACATTATTGGATGAAAAGAGGATAAAGGCCATGTATCATTCGTAGATGCACCAGGAAAGGATAGCTTGAGCCTACAATAAGAAAATCAAACCCGGGAAGATTAGAGAGGGTGATTTGGTTTTGAAGCTGACTAGGCCAATAATGACTGACCCTCGAGGGAAGTTTAAGCCGAATTAGGAAGGCTCTTATATGGTGAAGAAGTTGTTCTCCAAGGTGCTGCTATTTTATCTGACTTAGAAGGGAATGAATTCAGGGAGCCCATTAATCTGGACAAGCTCGAGAAGTACTTTATGTAGAAATCTCGCTAGAGAGAAAACCTCGAAAAGAGGCTATTTAGATAAAAGTTAGAGACAGGAAAAGGAAGAGAATAAAAAGTCCTACTGGATTGAAAACCTCAAAAAGGCAATCTAGGCAAAAGTTAATGACATGCAAAATGAGAGAGAGAGGAAAAATGGTTAGTTGGAAAACTTGCAAGGGCAAGCCAACTAACAACATGAGATATGTCAGAAGTAAAATGTATATGCATATTGTGCTTAAGTTAAATGAAGCAGATTGTTCTAATTACTGTTAAACATTGCGTTAAATGTCTATTACAAATTGTTTAACTATGAAAGAAAATCATATCTAACAAAAAGGAAAATGATGACTTAGTTCATAACCTAATTTTGCTTCCTTTTCTTTTGATGAACATTCTGAGCACTCGATGCCTGCAACTCTCTTGCCCTTTTATTTTTAATAAACTCTTTTTTTTTCTGTTTGTTGTAATTGAGTCCACACCTTGTACTGATTATCGGTGGATGGATCTCCGTTGTAGTCCATGTTCCTCTGGATGGCTCTTCGAGGCCAAGTAGTTACCAAGTTATTCAAAAAATTTTGAGTAAGAGGCCCTGGCTCAAATTCATGCATAACCTCCGGGGTTAGTTGCTTTTGTCCATACTGGCGGTAGAGATGGGCAGGATTGTAGAACGTAGCGAAGTGGAGGCTAGCTACAGGAATACAATAAGTGTAGGAATAAAAGGTTACATGTATCAATCTCCACCATAGACATACCCATCAGATCAAAGTATCAAGGAATATTGACAGCCAGCCTTGGATATTATCTCGTATGGGATGCAGCCTTCTGGTTCTGCAATGCTAGGCTCTATAGCGTGTAATATTTTATGGAGGCTCTAACAATCTTAGCTTTTCATGAAGCCACTTCTACAAGAACAATGAATTTAGCACATAAAAATGATAGAACGATAGAATATAGAGGCAGGAGAAGAAGACTAACCTCTAACAACAGCGAACTTCCGGAGAATCGCCCAGTTGACATGAAGTTGTCTAGCCCGATGATAATTTCTACTAGGATGAGAGGGAAAAGGTTTGCATCCTGCTTCCACTTGGCTTAGGATGTAGAGGATTTTTTAATCGCAGTTTTTGAAAAGGGAAGAACAGTCTGCGCTCGAATTTTAGCCAAATCTACACTTTATTCACTCATTCAGTCATATTTCTAATCCTAAGTGATTATTAAACTATTACTACTCCTAACGCATTGGAATTTTGTAGAAAAAATGAAGAAATTTAGGTACTAACCTCTCCGGACGTAGATGAACACAGGTGAGTCCTCAAATCCATCAGGAGAGGAGTCAGGTCGTCTCTCATGAATTCGAGGCTACGTGGAGCACGAACAAAAGGAGGAATACAATCCCATGCAGGAGGAAGTAGGGTCCTTTTATCACCCTTTTTTTGAAAGAGTAAAAGCGTGGGAAAGAGGAAAAGGAAAAAGAAAGGAAGAAAGAAAGGAAATGAATGAAGGGAAAAGGGTTTTTTCCTTTTATAATAAAAAAAAGGAAAATACGTGTGTTCTTTTAAAAAATGAGGATTAATCGAGTAAGAGAAAAATAAGTGATGTAAAATGATGAAGATAAAAAATTGAAATATCGATGAATAAGAAAGGAATATTTCTTTAGGGATAAGCTGTGGAATTTCTATGATCAAAGTATCAAAATAGAGGGACTGCCTCTCGGGCTAGGAAAACCCAATGATGACAACGTGAGTTTCCCATTTCAAAAGGACTGCCTCTCGGGCCAAAAGAATCTAAGGATGACGGCGTGAGTTTCCCAGAATAGAAGGACTGCCTCTCAGGCCAGGAAAATCCGAGGATGATGGCGTGAGCTTCCCATTTCAGAGGGACTACCTCTCTAGCCAGGAAAACCTGAGGATGACGGCGTGAGTTTCCTATTTCAGAGGGACTGCCTCTCAAGCTAGGAAAACCCGAGGATGACTATGTGAGTTCCCCGTGAGTGACGAGTAGGGCCTGATAGAGTTCCCGAGAATCACGACTGTAAGAATGATTGTTCGAGTTTGAATCCCCAAAGTCTATGGTTGGTAAATAGTGCATAGGGCCAAAAAATTTGAGGACCACAAACATGTTTCTAAGTTGAAGAATCCGCCTCTCCAGTGAAACTCGGAGATCAGGTATGTCATTTGTTGTACTTTATTTGTGCCGTGTGTGTTATTTTTTTAAAAAATTTGAATGCATGAATGTTATTTTTCAAAAAATCAAGGGGACAAACTGTGAACACCCGGTTCGGTCGACCCTTGATAAGGGACGAACTGTGACTTTTCAATTTGATCGGCCCATAACAAAGCCCGATGATTAAGAGTTTGGCCTTCAAATGCAAGAAAAAACCCAAATTCCTCCTAAAATAAGCCAGGCCTAAGACCGAGCCTAAGCCCATAGCCCAACATTCAAGCCCTAGCCTGAAGAAGCGGTCGTCTCTTTAGCAACGGGCAATCACTTCCTGACCAAAAAGGTCAACAGGCGATCGCCCCCTTGAGGAGGCGATCACCTCTTCAGCCCCCCACTTGCTGCTGCATTAAATACAACATGTCAATTGCAGTAAGAAGGGACCCACCACTTCACCTCTCTGCATTGGGACGTGCATGGGTGTATTTTTTTTTTAGAAGAAAAGGAGGGTTAGAAGGGATGGTGATGGGAAAGGTGGTAGGGTCATGATGGGGAGCCTAAATGGGGATGAGCAACCAAAAAAAGAGAGAAAAAGAATAGAAGATTTTTTGGGGACCAAGACTAAAAAAGAGAGAAAAAGAAGAGGAGAGGGGAGTATTCTGGGGAAGAAGGGGGACATTTTTTAATCAAAAGGAAGATTTCAAGCTTCAAAAGATCATTTTTCTTGGAGGAGGAAGGGTATATTGCATTGAAGCAAAGTTCAATGTTTGAAGCCAATCTCTGAGGGCAAATCACTTTGAAATGCTCATACTTCAGTAACAATCTCTATACTTTCAATCTTGGTTCATAGATTTACACAAAATTTAAGTCATTTGCTTATTCAACATATTTTTGTATTTATTACTCTTGCTACCAAGTTTTAACATGTTCTGTTAAAGTGTTAGGGTCAGTTTAAGGTTTTGAGTATCTGTATACATAGTTTACTTAAGGTATAGGTAAGCTTGTTATTTTGAGAGTCATTTGTGCCTAATGATCAGGTGATCGTCTCCTCAAGAGACGATACCAAGAGACGATCGCCTCTTCACCAGAGAGCCAAGAGGCGATCGTCACTTAGACAGGGTTTTGCACGGCTTCGTCTTGCCTTTTATATGACTTTTTGCATGATTTCTCTGAAAACCTATATCTTTTATGTCTTTTTGAGTTATTATGCATGATTACTACCCATGTAGTGGATTAACTTCAGACATTCGTTCATTTCCTTTTGTATTTAAATTAATCTATGCATTAACTTTATGGATTCCTTTTTGTAGGATTTCTTTTGTCCTGTAGGAAGTTTATTTTTGCCTATTGTAGGAACTTGGGGTGAATTTCCACTCAAAGGGAATTGATTCCCTTAATTAGTTCTTGAGAGGTCTTGTGACGGTTTATTTTCAATATATTTCTGGTTTATTTTCTGTATATTATCTGTATATTAGGGTTTATTTTTTGTGTATTTTCTGTTTATTTCTCTTCCATTTGAAGCAAAGTATTATAATCTTTAATCCTTTTCCTATTTATTTGGAATGAATGGTTGTAAATTATTATTTTCGATGATTGTTGGGACTTAAATGCATCAAATGAGATTAATGTGCAAACTTGGACCTTAATGTAAAATTGGACAATTGATCGAAAGCAATTTTAATTTGCATGTTAATAAAGAAACAATTGAATAATTAAAGGTAATAAAACACAAAATACAAACGGAGGCCAACCGCAAGGTCGACTGAGCATTCAAATGCCCATACCCATTTTCTGATGACAGCTTCTGGGAACCTCCATGGAACCCAATTGTAGTATACGTGTGTCCCAGCTTTTATCGGGGTGGCGACTCCGTTTAGGCTTAAGACCTATTTCGTATTTTCTAGTGGGCCCTGAGCCCACACAATGTCGTGGTCGCCTACACTTGGGCACGCACTAAACCCTGCCGCCTACAATACTTTTTTGTTTTTATCATATACGAATAATATTCAAATAATATATTGTTTGTAAGTATTTTTCTTATTATTTCGTAAGCTTGTTGTATAATAAAAATTAGTAATAAAAAAATTGGTAAAATTTTAATTAATTTAATTTTTGTATACACCAAAAATTTTAAAAATTAAAATTATAAACTACATAATAAAACTAATATTTTTTATTTTTGTAAATTATGAGTTTGAGATACTATTTTTAATTTTCAGATACTGTTTTGAGTTTCATATTCTTAAAATATTCAGATAATATACTATTTTGATTGTATGATATATGGATAATATTCAGAAAATATATTGTTTTAAGTATCATTCTTAATATTTCTTAATAAATGATAAAATTAATAATTATTTTGACCAATGATTTTTTCTATATCTCCTAATAGTCATTTTAGTGAAAAATTTTATTAATTTTGAGTATATTCAGAAAAATAAAAAATAATAGTAAGCATGATACTTCAAAATGAATTATATAGTTAAAAATCAGCTAAATAAAAATGTGAGTTTTCTAAAAAAAATAAAAATACAATTAAATGGCCACACGAGAAAAAGTAAATTGATTAATTCTTTATTGGGTTTGTGAACAAAATATTCATTTTCAAAAATAAAACAAACAAACCAATAAGCAAAGCAGCTAAACTATTCAAGTCTATATTTTTTAAGGATTGTGTTGATTGAAATAGGAATTTCTAAATTCTAATCACAGGCTCCAGATGAATTCAAATGGAAAATTTTGGTATATTATTTTACTAGGAGCTGCCACTTGGGCAAATTATCAAATAGATAGAGTGCATGCAGGCCATAGGCACACCAATATGGCTGGAAGTCATTTCCTAGAAAATCAAAGTTTTGAGTAACACAAATAAAACACCAAGAAATCAAGGCTATTTACGATTGGATTTTTCTCTTTTATTAGTTTTCCTTTTTATACATTGCTTAGATAACCATACAAAACGCAACTCATCCAATACATAAATTCCTTTAAACCTGCATGCATTTCTCTAACTATCAACGGCACCAAGCTAGCAACTTTCATCAAAATAGCAACGACCCAGATAATAAAATGGTATAAAATTGAAGAAACAAAATGAGAAGTTGCAGAGAAAGAATTGAAGAAACAAAAGGTCTCATAATCAATACCTAGATAAATAAATGGTGGTCAAATAGAAAATTAAAGCAAAGATTGAAATTTTGAGAGAAAAAATAATAAGAAAACAAAATACAAGCTTCAGGTCTATGAGATTATTATTAGCAGGTAAAAAAAATGGTGTCAAAAAAGAAGAAGAAGAAGAAGAAGATAGAGATGGGAAAGGAGTGACGTTGGAGAGAGAATGTCTCTACTCTAGTCTTGAAAGCTCCTGTCATGCCTTTGCTCTTTATTTGATTTTTTTAATCATTTGATTTCATATCATAGAAGAAAACACAGAATGGAAGAAAAAAAAGGGAAGAAGAAGACGTAAGATGGAAGAATAAAAAAAGGGACACGCGTATAATAGTTAGAAAACATAGGACATTGCATGTTAATGACACCAGTTTTTTGGCCATTTATGTAAAAATCCCTTTAAAATACCAAGCAAACTTGTTTATAGTTGCATTTTTATACATCAATTTTATCTTTTGCACATACAAATTAATTATGTATATGCATGGCATGCCATCAACTAATTCTTCATCACTTTTATAAGGAAAAGGTAAAAAAACACTGCTCATATTGTGCTCTAATTTTACATCCATCATTAATATTTTTTGAGCTACAAAAACACCGTTATCGTTTTGAAAATTATATATGTAAGTTCCTTTTAGAGCATTCACAATGGTTTACACTCTAAAGAGCATAAGACCCATGCCACATTATCACTTTATTATCTCCTCTTCCATCATACTTTTTCTTACTGTAGATTATGCTCGAAAAAGTATAATAATATGGATCCACCATCAAATTAACTATTACTTTATCGTTGCAAATTCAAAAAAATATTTATATATGTAACGCATCATAGGCATTACACTCTCCCAATGGTGAGGGTGTAATAGGTTGCATGTAATAGAGGATATTACAATCTATATTATACACCATTGTGGATGCCCTTAAAAGTGTTGTTAATTTTCATCATTAGTGGGGTTCGTTATTACTGTCATGCAAAAAAAATTATTAAACTAAAGTACATTTTTGCCCCTAATGTTTATAATAAGGAACAAATTTACTCATAAAGAAAATTTGAAAGTATTTTAATATAAAAATGTTTTAAAAAAATTTAACTTTTTATCTAATAAAAATATTAAATAACCGCTTATTTTTATACCCATAAAATCTACTAATGCCAATACAATATTCAAATAATTTACATTTAATTTCTTATGATTTTTTTTAAATTTTGTTCCATATAAAAAAATTTAGAAATATTTAAATAAAAAATGCATTTCATTCTATATAAATTTTTCCTTTTTTATTCACTCTTAATATAGAAATTAATAAATATTTTTTAAATGCAACAAATCAGGATAAGATGGGCAAATAAATAAATATTTTTTATTTTGAGAGTGATTTAAAAAAGTACAATTTTATATAGGATGAAATGAGTTTAGTTTCTTTAAATATTTCAAAAATTTTTTGAAATAGTATTGAATGAATTTATAAAATTTTTTAAAATTTTTTAGAGGTAAATTTGTTCTTTATTATAAATGTTACAGGTAAAAATGTACCTTTATTTAATATTTTCTTTATGCATGTTGGTAATACTGACGAGTCATTCTTCAGTACAAATATGTGTATATATATAAATAAAATTATAACTGTTAGATTAATATTTATTTAATCATAGTCATTGATGCATATTATGAATATTGATATACAAAAATAATTAATAATTATAATTAAATAAAAATTAATCTAACAATTATAATTTTATTTGTATAGATATAAATATTTATACTGTAGTAAGAGCCAATATTAACAGTGAAAATGAGTTTAAATATATAATTTTTTTAAAATAATAAAGGTAATTTTATATTTTAGAAACATGAAATTACAGCAAAACGTTATCAGTTTTCTTTGTTTTTTCAAACATACAATTTCACTCCTAAACTTTATTTAATTATTTTATGTTACCTATTAATTTTTATTTGGTCAATTTTATCTTTTAATTTTTATTTTAATTTATTTAACTTTTTTTACATATAAGAAAAATATATATATTAAATAAAGTAAAAGTTAAAAAATAATATAAAATAATTAATTAAAATTTAGAGGTAAAATTGTATATATATATATATATTTTTTTTTTTAATGTAAAGTGAAGTCGTCCATCCCTATGGTGCAATTTAATTTTGGCCATGTGATGTGACCTTAACGTACCATTGGTTTTAGCGTATGCCCCCACCTACTAGGCCCCATATAGCAGCAAATTAATGATTCCGTTGTGTAGTTCAAAAAAAGAAAAAAACGCAACTTTTTTTGTCCTTGAGGTCTTTTATTTTTCTCTTCACTTTATATTTTTATTTTTCTTTGCTTTCTTCTTGGTTTTTGTAATTAGCCAGAATAATTAATTTAAGATATTCCAATTTATTTCGTACAATTAAAGACTTTCGTTAATAAAGAAAATAGATATAATATAAGTCTATTTTTCAACATAAATCTATAATATAACAGCTGAAGATTTGGTTTTGAAACTCATAGATTAGGAACAATTGAAAGAGTCCAACTGTAATCCTAATGTGTTGGAGGCTGAAAAGGGAACAAATTGTCACAAATCTCACATTAAAAAATTATGGAAAAAGTCTTACGCTTATAAATGTGGGTACTGCACACCTTAATAGGTTACTCTTTTAGGGAGAAGATAATGACCCTATGACAGGTGGTATCAGAGCTAACCCTACTTCTCTTCAATGTAGGGCCCTCACAAAAGATATTAAGGCGAGATAGGTCCAGACCGCCAGAGTATCAGAGCAACGAGTTAGTCCTTAGGTACCTAGGTGGATCCCTCTCCTCCGACACGTATGGAGCTGGTGGAACGAGGAGGTCTTGGGCTTCATATTGGTGGAGAAAGAGGCGATAACCATAACTAAGCTACTCAAACTGCTCATACTAGTGAAGGGGGATTAAATCATCCTGATTTTCCCTCAATTTTAGAGAAGATAAGTCCCTTCGAGTGTTGAAGAAAGCACAAGCCAATCCATGAAGAATCTTCAGCATTTCCAGCAACTTTGGGCATGATTTCTACCCAGATCTTTTGCCATAGACATAAGAGAAGAAGGATCCAGACTAACAAAGAAGAAACATAATGGCGGAGCCAATTGTACAAAATAGCTATCAAAACACATATAAATATAGACATAACTATAAAGCTAAAATCACAATTATTCGATAAAACCTTAAAACATAAAGAGAAGAGAGCAACAAGGGATGATTACTAGTAAAAACTAGTAGCTATCCCCTTGAAAAATATCGTTGTTTAAAGACTACGGCAAAATACTGTTTATCGAGAGAAAACCAGAAAGAGAATGATTACCTTTCTAGTTTTTTTAACTGAAAAGAGAAGTAAAAATCAAAATTTTAATTTATAGACATTTTAACAATATTATATCACAAAATTATACGACCTTCAATGTTTTTAAAATTATCGACTAAGATGATGATAATAATAATAATAAGAGCTGATGAGATTTAGGTCGATTAGTGTAAACTAAGGTTTTAGAAGGTTTTGGGTTTAAATTTTCATAACGCCAACTAAAAATTTTATTTGAATTTTATTCCAAAGAGATTAATGGTACCCACTTGTATAGTGTTTCACTATAGATAATAGCCTCTAAATAATAACTAACTAGTCGTTGTCTATGAGGTTCTATCAAGCTGAACAATAAAAATAAGAAGAGAAGCAATACAACCTAATTTCAAGTTATAGTAACGATGTTAATTGACTTTAAAGTTTTGTTTTACAGTATAAATAAGCCCGAATGCTCTATTTCACCCCTGAACTTTATCCCTTTGACCCAATACACCCCTCAACTTTTATTATGACCAATACAACATCTAAATTTCTATATAGGACCTATTTCACCTCTGTAAATATTTTTTTTATTCTATTTAACCCAACCAGTGCCAAAGTGGACAAAGAGCATGCTCACACTTTCCTTCACGCGCGTGAAGTCATCAAAACATGATGATGTGTAAGAGTAAAAAGAAAAAAAAAATATATATATATATAATAAAGTGCATAAAAATAAGGACTAAAAAAGCGTTTACAAGGACTAAAATAAACTTTACAAGGACTAAAATAAATAAAATTTGAAACTTTTATTTCAATAACACCATCTTCAACCTCCATCAGAATGATTTTTCCAAATTCTGCCATAAGAACAGGGCATAAACTTTACTAAATAACCTAGTGAAATGCAACATGAAAACAGACTGAATAGACAGATGCAAATTTTCATATTCAATTCAACAATTCAACTCATTCATGCACTAATCCATATCATTCCTTCAACAAGCACACATCAAAACAAATTTAGACCAATGCTCAAGGTCATGTTAAACTTAGTGATAAAAGACATAAAATTTTCACCATTAACAATTTAACATTGGCAAGTTCGCCTTGAAAAACTAAGATTAGTTTAACATATTAGCATTATTAACCAAAAAAAAAGTTTAACATATTAGCAGGACATAACATCCAAAAAAGTGATGCACATATATTGCAGAAGAAAAAATGATGAACCTAAAAAAACGCTCGTCACAAAGAAACACCAAAATCATTTCTCAAAAAACACCATCCTACATGTTAATTCTAAAAGCAGCTATAATTACCATGAAACAATAAACACCAAAATTGTTTCTTAAGAATCAAAACGCAAAAATCAAACATGAAACACCATTTTTCACTTTCTATTCTGCAAAAGAAGCTTCCCAATCCTTTCACTAATAAAGAACAAGAAAGAACAAGAGCTAGATTAAATAAAAAAAGACCCAGATATCCATCGCTTGATTCAATCTCAGAAATTAGCTTCTTCACAAAATTCTTCAAGGCAATGCTCATTACCTTTCTCAGTGTGCCAAAAAAAAAAACCTAAATTACCACTAAAAATTGCTTTTTAATTGCATATTCAAAAGCTGCTTCAACATAATTTTTTACCGTTTCGCGTATACAACAATCCCAAATAAACCTCTGCATTGCCTTTGTAACCAAACCACCTCTAGTTTTGAATGGCAAAACCAAAAGTTGAAAGACGAAGAGAAACAATATCGGTTGGGTTCTGAATGGAGAGACGGCGGTTGATGATTGTAGTTAGATGACCAGAGATTCCAAGGGAAGACGAAGGTGTGGTGTGTGAGAGGGAGAGAAAGAGAGATGGGGCGGTGGTAGTGTTAGGCAGAGATAAAAAGTAAAGAATGGGAAAAAAAATAGGGTTAGAATTTAGTTCTTTTTTTATTTTTAATATTTAATTACTAATTGGTGGCATTATAATTTAATGCCACATAAGCTTTATTTTTTTGTTAATTTTTCATGTGTCCATGTCGGAGCAAGTGTTCATGTCAGAGCAAGTGAAATAGAAGTTTAGATGTTATATTGGTTATAATAAAAATTGAGGGTGTAACGCTCAGGGGTGAAATAGAATATTTAGCCGTCAAATAACCTCATAATTAACTACGATTTCATTGCTTTTATGAGTGGGTATGATAAACACGAAATAATAATATCCATTGAAAAATTTGGTCTGAAACTTGACTCATTTTTTGGTAAGTTCATTATTTAATTAACTATAATTTTTAGGGTAAATTCTATGAAGGATACTAAAACTTTGCACTTGATTATAAAATTGTATGATAACTTCAATTTATACTTTTTCAATTTCTTAACTTCAATTATAGTTTCACTAAAATGTCACCTATAAAAATTCGGCTAATTTTGATGATGTGGCTACCGGAATTGCCAAGTCAGCGTGACTCAACAAGTGGCTTCTAATTTGGCCGACATGACTTCTGATGTAACATATGACGTGACAATTTTAATGATCATGTCATTAAAAATGGTCGAATTTTTATAATAAATATCCCAATAAAATTAAAATTAAAGTTGTGAAATCGAAAAAATATAAATTAAAATTATTATACCATTTTATAATAAAAGCAACATTTTAATACCGTCATAAAATTTACGCATAGTTCTTACATATAATTAAAAGATAGAGACCGATTGGAAATATCTAGTGACATTGGTTTTGCATCATATGTAGAATTTATGATATCACTACCCAATTCACACACATAATCATTTGCTGTATTATTATTTTTTGAACGAATCATTTGCTGTATTATTATTATTATTATTTAAGTGGGTAACACATAATGACATAATATAATGTTGAAATATATTCTTGATTGTGGTCAAGTCTAAAACATGCAACTACAGCTTTGCAGGATTGCCACTTATAGTGTGGCACTTGATCAAATTGGGCTGTAGGAACATGGTACTCATTCATATCTTTGCATTTTCCCATCAGAGTTTTAGGTGAGGATTGAGAGGATTGGCTATGGAAAATAGTTGCTACCCAACAAAAAACTCAACATCGCATGCTCAATCTTTTTTTTTTTTTTTGCTTTTAATCCATATATATACATCACCCACATCATGTTTCTCTTTTTATTTCTCTTAATGATGATTTTGGTGTCATACTCCAATCATTCACACTGAGGAGACACAGCATGCTGCTTGCAGAATTAAAGTTTGAATGTGCCAAAGCTGTAATGGACTCACTAACACTAAGCCTGCGTTTGAATCGGAGTAAGAAATATAGTGTAGCAGTTACAAGTATAGAAACAGATATAATAATTGAACTATTAACCTCATTTGGTAAATAAAGGTAATAAATAAACTGTTAATGTGAAATTATTTAAAAAATAATTTATATAATTAATATAAAATAATAAAAATAAATATACAAATTATTAAATTTTTATAAAAAATAAAAATAAATTTAAAAATAATGAAATTATCATTAATAAATCTTAAATTGATTTATGTATATATTTTATAAATTTTATTTTTAGCTTATTAATATAAAAAATAAAAAAAGAAACAATTTACAAGATACATGATAAAATAATAGAAAAATAAAAAATTCTTATTTTTTCTTAAATAACAGTTTTTTCACATGCCTTTTACCTACCCCAACCAGGTTAAAAAATATACATTAAAATGAGCTTAATTGTTAAGGGGTTAATAATTAAGAATATATATTTTGAAGTTACCAAATAAAGGTAAAAGAGGTTAATGCATTACATGAGTAATAATTAACCTTCTTTAAACTCAATCTAAACATACCCTAAAACTGCTAGTATATTTAGCAAATGTGTATATTTGAATTTTTAAAAAATTGGAGAAGAAAAATAAAAATCGAACATTTAATTTATTAATGTCATAAAGGAAATTATATTATATTATTAGGCTAAAAAAACAATTTGTGAAGTTTTTACCAAAATTCAATTGATCACTCGAGGGCAGGTAGGTAGCTAATTGAGTTGAAGGTTTTTATTTTTTATTTTTTAGAAAATTACAAATATTTTGATACCATAAAATAATTTTCATTAATACTACATAAATAACATTAATTTAATAGAATTTGGCCTAATGAGAATTTGAATACAAAATCTTAGATATAAATATTTATAATTGTGTTAATGGTAGTATTAAGTATCAAAATAATTTTCGTTCATGATGATTTAGAAAACTTAAATTGTTTCATTTATTGTTTTAGCTCTAAAGAAAGCAATTTATTAATTTCACAGGTTGTTTGAAATGAATTAAAACACCTACTAATGAAGGGTATCAGCTAAACATTAAAATATCTAATAATGAGAATTAACTGCCCAACTATTATATGTAATATGTAAGCACACCCAACCAACACCTTCAATTATTGTAATGCAACTTATTATAGATAAGTGATGCGTAATGCAGCAAGTACGTAGCCTCATCAGCCGGTCTATATCCCTGCCATCCACGGCCTAATGGCTACCAGGCAACTTCCATTTTTATAACCAACAAACAAGCTTTTTTAGCAATGATAAAACCATTGTGCGAATTGGGTTCAGGATTTAGGAGTTAATCATTGTTGATAATGTGAAAGAATGGAGTGGGTCATTATTAAATCTTAAGAAACAAGATCATGCAAGAATTAAAATTTGTTGTCGAGCATTTATGGTCTGCCACCGATTCACTAGGATCAAACTCCTTTCCTTTTCCCCTTTGCAATATTGTAATATGGCAAAAATTTAAAAAAAAAATTAAAATTTGTTTAATCCCCAAACTTTTTTGTGTAGGTAAATAATAAAATCCCATAATCTGTCACCTACCAGCTCTTCCACCATTAAAATACAAAGCTTTCAAGTCAACAAATGTACAGAAACTAACAAGTCTAATAATAGATAAATTCCAGGCATGAAAATACACAAACAAGAAAATAGTAAAAACATTAAAAAAAAAAAAAAAAAAAAGGAAAAGCCAGAGAACGTTTAGGACCAAGAAGATTTAACCCCACCAATTTTTTTTTTCTTTCTTTCTTCAATGTTGTGACCTCATTTGGACAACATTTCAAGCAAACCCATCAAATAGCCTAAACTGAAGAAAAAGAAGAAAAAGAAACTAATGGAGAATGGCTGGGTTCTAGCTGTCCTCGTCCTCTTCCACACATTGCAAAAAGGGGCAACCTTTGGTATTAGTGCTGGTGTTGGCGTTGGCATAGGCAATGCAGGTGGTGGTGGAGGTGTCTGGATTGGTGGTGGTGTAAACACTCCCAACCCCACCCCATCTGGGCCTTCAGTTTCAAATCTCAACACTGCTTACACTGCTCTACAAGCATGGAAATCAGCAATCACAGATGACCCGTCAAAGATTTTGGACACTTGGGTTGGTGCAGATGTTTGTTCTTATAAAGGAGTTTTTTGTGCAGATCCTAGAGGTGATGATCAATATAGTGAATCATCGTCCCCAGGTCCAGTTGTTGCAGGTATAGATCTCAATTATGCAAATCTTCAAGGCAGTCTTGTTAAAGAACTCTCCCTTCTTACAGATATGTCTCTCTTTCACCTTAATAGTAACAGGTTTTCAGGCACTATTCCTGATACTTTTAAGGACCTTGTTTCTCTTCAGGAGCTAGACTTGAGTAACAACCAATTTTCAGGTCCATTCCCTGTGGTTATTTTATACATTCCAAGTCTTGTCTACCTAGACCTTAGATTCAATAGCTTTTCCGGCCCCATTCCTGAAGCTCTTTTCAACAAGAAATTAGACGCAATTATTCTCAACAATAACCAATTTGATGGTCAAATTCCTGATAATTTGGGTAACTCTCCTGCTTCTGTAATCAATTTTGCTAATAACAAGTTCTCTGGATCACTTCCAGCCAGTCTTGGTATAATGGGTTCCAAATTGAAGGAGATTTTGTTCATCAACAATCAGTTAACAGGCTGCATTCCCGAGTCAGTTGGCATGTTCACGGAGATGCAAGTTTTTGATGTAAGCCAAAATGCACTGATGGGCCGTTTGCCAAATTCAATATCTTGTTTGAGTCAGATTGAAGTTCTGAATTTGGCACACAACAAGCTTTCTGGGGTGCTGCCTGACCTGGTTTGTTCACTAAGAAGCCTACTGAATTTGACTGTTTCTTACAATTTCTTTTCGGGGTTTAGCCAGGAATGTTCAAGATTGTTCATTAGAAATGTGGGTTTTGATTTCGCATTGAATTGCATTCCTGGAAGAAATTTGCAAAGACCAGAACCAGATTGTTCTGTTATACCGGGAGGAGGATTGAGTTGTCTCAGAATACCTGCTGTACAACCTCTTGTTTGTGGGACTCTCGGGGGGGGATTAGATGCTAAATTAGGACCATCATCTCCTTGAAAGATGGAGATAGAAATTGTAACCACTATTGTAAAACAGGTTGGTGAACGGTTGGGTCATTAATTAATAGCAATTATGATTTAGCACTCCTCATTATTTCTTCATTTGATGTGATACGTACTTCTTGTTTTATAGATCTATCTTTTATATGTGGATATTCTAGTAAGTATTATTTAGATTGAATTATTTTAATGAACTGACCAGCCAAAGGAGGTTTATCATTAATAGTTGAAAGCAATGGGTGATGGTTACTTCCTCCGTTGATATGCTAGCGTGTAGCTGTGATTTTCTAAGCCTTTAACGGCAAGTATTTATGCAGTTTCAAGGAAAAACAAGTATTTATGTGTTGATCTCACCATGGTTCGAAGAGTTTCCATGTTTCCATGTCCATGTTTGAAATTTTGCTGCACTCCTAATTTCCATTAAAAGAGAGTTGCTACAATACGGCATTAGTCAAACAATTGTGGCAAGCAAATGATATAGCTACAACATTTTTCGTTGCATTACAGAATTGCTCTTGAAGAGACCATTTTTATTGAATGTAATACATGGGATTGGGAAGTTTAAAGGATCTCTTTGCTACGGCAAACCCCAACAAGTCGCTCCATTGATCTCCTGAGCTCCCATATATTCTGTAGCCTTCATTTATTAACTCCATTCTTTTCTGCGATTTGTAGACAGTAGCCGGCGTATTTTGATCTCCAATCCCCCTGTATCATAAATCAACATCCAGCACGTGTGTTAACCTTCAACAAAATATGAATCATATATGAAAGCCCGCATAGGAGCATCCCAAAGACACCCGTTACGTCACATACCTCAAAAATAGTCTTTCCCAGTCGCTGTACCCTGCAAGTAGAAGGTTTCTACTAGTGGCCTTCCTTTGGTCTTCGTCCCGCCCAGTCAATAGAACAATTGTAAATCCCAGATGCTTTAGCTCATTGTACAAATTCAAGCTTGCTAGTAAAGCAGGTGCTTCAGCTGAATCCACCCACTGATCGAAAGAATTTTCATCGAAGGGTTGTGATCTATGTACGAAACAAAATACTCGTAAATTACATCAGCCAGGTGTGGTATTTACATTTAGTACAATCAAAAGAGCATTTGTATTGACTAATTCTAGCAAACCAACTCGAGCAAAGGTTATTGAGCCTAGTTATGAATGTTTGCAAGAACATCTGTAGTTAGGACTATGTCTACCTTTGCAGCGATAGGAACTGCTTACCAAACTACTTTCCCTGAAAAGAGCATATTTATAAATCTTTCTATAAAAATCAGTTTACAAAGAGGCGTAGTAAAAAAAAAAAAAACACCGACTAGCAAGCATAGCCCCAATAATACTTCTAGTAAACAAATGTCACATGACGTGACTAAATATTAAAGCTTGGTTGTAAGCACTGCAACTCTACATTATAAACAATCACTCAAACAACAGCAAGAAACAGTTTAAAGATAAAGAAAGCAACCAAATTGCTAAGCAACCCTAAACAAAATCAATGAACATAGCGGTGGAACTAAATCTATAGTACAAAATTGTACTCCAACCAATACAAATACCAGTCTACCATTGCATAATTTTTGCCTAAGAATGTCACTAGGAAAAGAGTCTAACAAGAGGGCCCCTAGATTGCAAATAATCATAGCTTCAACACGGGCAAAAAGTTCCTGGCACAGCCTTTCTTTTTTCCTGGAAAAACAACTGGCAAACAAGCAAATACTGAAGTGGGTCACCATTAGAATTGACCATCGACATGAAGGCAACAGGTCTATATTTAAATGTCGTAAAAAAATTATAAATTTTTTTTTTGGTCAATATAAAATTAATTTTATCAAAAAGCAAAATCACATGCATTATTATTATTAGTGTACTTATCCTTTCTTTTTTCTTTTTGGTAAATTGGACACCAACTCTAGTTTGTAACCCGATAATTTCAGTACTGTTAACCAAAGTTGATCCGTGAGGCCCATGTATTGATAATGGTTGATGGGATCACAGGCAATACAGGAGAAATGGAATAGGTTACAGAAAACATCACATCAGTCCCTGAACCACGTAAGGCAGTAAAGCACTGAACATTCAGGAGAAAAGAAGCACAAAAAAGAATGAAAAATTTGCAAAATTCCAATTTCCAAGCTTTGGCCTGAGTGAACGTTGGTTGTAGTTTAATATTAAAAGTCTCCCACGTTTTCTAGTTTCAATTGGTCCGTCTCATCGAAAAGACGACAAATTGTCGGACGCAATAAATGTTTCGCAATATGATGATCAAGTAAATCATGAATACCCAGAACAATCCAACGGCTAAAATTTGATCACGTACCCGAATCCATGGGCCTCGTAGTACGGGAGATTTGAAAGCAAAGTCTCATCAATGTCGAAGACCCAAGCGTCCTTGCCATCGCCGGCGATATTAACGGTTTTAGCAAACGACAACGAGTCATAAGCGACGATTTCAGAGTCAGACAGGTAACGGTGGCTAGTCATGTATTGTTCGACGTAACTTTGGCACTTTGAAGGAATGTTAGCCCAGTAACCGGCGTTATTGGTTTCGACGGAGAGTCTCCAGCTGTCGCAATAGAGATCGTCTTCATTGCTCCCAGCTTCGCGGGTGGTAGGGATTTGGATAATGGATTGGGAAAGAGTGAGGGGTAGTAAGGTAAATACGATGAGAATAGGTGAAAGGAGGGAGAGCGAAGAAGGAGACGCCATTGCTGCTGGTGAGAAGCTGGTTTCTTCGGATATTCCCCTCGCACGGGCGAACAGATGATGAACACGGAGACGGAACAGATCAACCCAACAGCTTTTTGCTTATTTAGAGATTGGATTGGTAGTTTTTTTTTTTTTCTTTTTTTGAGAATGAGATTGGATTGGTGGTTGAAGGTCTGCTATTTTGACTTTTTAACTTGTAAGGGGCTAAAACAATAAGGTGGTTTACGAGTCCAACATTCTTTATATCAAAACGACAAGTTGTTTTACTTTTATTCTAGTAGATCGATCTTTGGAAATATTTGTGTCCCCAAATCGCCATTATTGGGTTTGTTGAACTCCTAATGTTTTCTAATGGGCTTGTCTAGCTCTAATTATGTGAAGGAATGTTGACATATATGCCCAAAAAAAAAAAAATCATTTACATTATCCCATGTTATCAATAAATTTCACGTGTGTCTTATATTTTTCAAATATTACATGTATGTTCTTTTTTGCATTTTTTTTCCGTAGCTGCTTCTCCGAATTTTTTTTTTTGCTTTTTCTTTGAACTTGGCTTTTTCCGTTTCTCCACCCATCATCATACTCCTCCTACTTCTTCTTTCTCATCAAGTTTTGCAAAAAACACAACAATTTCTATGGTGATTATTTTTGCTTCTTCTCCCTTCAATTCCTTTTCCTTTTCTTTTATTTGCTTCTCGTTTACCATAGAAGAAGTGAAGGAGAAAAGAAGTAAAGGAAAGAGAAGAAAACCTATAAAATTTTTCCTGTAGACTGTAGAGATTTTAATTCTTTAAATTGTAATTAATTTTTTTTTTTGGGTTTGAAGAAAAGAAGATGATGGTGGCTAACAGTTTCTATCTGTGGCAAAAAGATGCTTCAAGATTCTGCTAACATCTACCAACTTATTTCAATCTTATGGTTTTTTTTAGTTTCTCATAGCATATGTGTTCTTTGCTTCGTTTTTGGATTTTGACTTTTTTTTTGTTAGTTTTGTTTAATTTCTAGTATTACAGTGTACTTCTCGGGTATTTTTACTTGTGGGTATTAAAGCTTCAACACTTTTACTACTGATTGTGTTTGTGTTTGTGCTTGGTCTGATTTCTTTTGGTCTTGTTTCTTCATTAAAATCGAGTTGTAGAGAATTAGGTAGCTCTCTGTAACAATTGGGTTGTTGATCATCAACCTACTGCAACCGGATCTCTTCATTGTCCCTTTTGCCGCCTTTCAACTTCTGGATTTTTGGGATTTTTTTGGTTATTTGTTTTTTGATATCTATTGGAAAAATGAGCATTAAATGATGTGCACACAGGATCAATCTGCACTGCGCAAGAGTTACCTCTCCATCACCCGGTTATTTAATTTCCTCTGTTTTGAGTTTTGATTGATTATTATTTTTTTTCATCAATTGCTGCTGAACTGATTGCATTCTTGCAAAATTGATTGATTTTGTTTACTAGGTTTTCATTATTTTTTGTATGTGAATCATATTGCAGTGTGTGTTTTGTACTTTGCTAATTTTAGTTCTTGCAAAAAAACATTAACATCAATAATGTAACTGAGTTCAAGTGGCCCTCGTGGTGGTGGTGGATTAATTGAAGTGAAATGGTGATGATGATGAGCAGTAGGTCTATGGTGGCTATGATTTTCTATTACCATTGATTCTTGAATTTAAGAAAATTAAAGAAAGACAAAAAGAAAGCTGGACTAAGCTGAGAGAGAAAATAAAAGAAGATAGCGGCAGACTCGGATCGTGTCATCCACGAAAAAGCTTGAATTTATGCACAGGACTCTGGTCCCATTGCCTATTTTGCTAAGTGTAACTGTGCGTGCCTAACTGTCCATGTGTTTCTATGTATTTTTTTGGATGACAAAATGAGGCCAAACACCTTTTCTTTGTATAATGTAGGTGCAATGTAATTACGTATTGATATTGTTGTGCAAGTGTGTTCATGTGCTAATTCTTGTATTTTTTTTTTGTACTAATTGCAGCTTGCATTCAACATTTGTATTCAATACTATTTTTTTTTATTATGTAGTTTATAATTTTAATTTTTCTAAATTTTTAATGATTAAAAAAATAAATTAATTAAAATTTTACCAATTTTTTTATTACAAATTTTTGTTGCTCAAAAAGCTTAAAAATAATAAGAAGGATACTTAAAAACAGTATATAATCTAAATAT
This sequence comes from Mallotus repandus, assembly GCA_949671775.1. Classification (NCBI taxonomy): domain Eukaryota; kingdom Viridiplantae; phylum Streptophyta; class Magnoliopsida; order Malpighiales; family Euphorbiaceae; genus Mallotus; species Mallotus repandus. The sequence continues at coordinate 1,105 of CATIWM010041933.1, read as the reverse complement.
TATTCGTATATGATACAAAAAATAGTACATTATCTGGATCTTATAAGTATCTGAAACTCAAAAAACAATATCTGAAGCTCAAAATAGTATCTAAAAATTAAAAACAATATCTCAAACTCTTATAAATACAGTATACTATCTGATTATTATATTTATGTAAAACTTCAAAATCATATTTGATACTAAAAATAGTATATTATCTAAATATTATACAAATATTTTCCTCCAATCCAAAGTATATTTTCCTAAAAATAGTATATTTTATGAATATTATTCATATTCAAAACTCAAAATAGTATAAATTTATGTTGCACAACAAGTTTAAGAGTTAATAACGAATGATACTTAAAAACAATATATTTTTTGAATATTATTTGTATATGATACAATTGAAATAGTATATTTTTTGAATATTATTTGTATATGATACAATTGAAATAGTATATTTTTTGAATATTATTCATATCCGAAACTCAAAATTAGTAGTTGAAACTCAAAAAAGTATTGCAAACTCAAAACAATATCTGAAAATTAAAAATGGTATCTCAAACTCATAAATACAGTATATTTCTTGAATAATATTTGTATATGATACAATTAAAAATAGTATATTATCTGAATGTTATTCATATCTGAAACTCAAAACAGTATTTGAAACTTAAAACAGTATATGAAACTCAAAACAATGTTTGAATATGATAGTTTGAGTAAGTATTTATTGTTGGAAAAATAATATCAAACTAACATATATATACAAATTTATATTTCAAAAATATAGTATATTTTTTGAATATTATTTGTATATGATACAATTAAAAATAGTATATTTGAAACTCAAAACAGTATCTTAATATGATATTTTGAGTAAGTATTTATTGTTGTAAGAATAACATCAAACTAATATATATGTATATATATATATAAATATACAAATTTATATTTCAAAATATTTTTCTAGCATATCTAAAATTTTAATTATTTATTAAAACTAATATAAGTTATATAATTTAAATATGTTAATTATAATCTCTGAAATAGAGCACACAACCTATATATATATCAATACCCAAAACCAAGACTAAAAACAAAAAATAAAAATAAAAAT
>CATIWM010041889.1:0-16832 GCA_949671775.1 Mallotus repandus | reverse complement strand
CTTCGCCTTTATTCCCTGCGCAATGTACATAAAGTTAAATCAATTTAAGGATCAAAGTTCAAATTGCTATCACTAGTACTCCTAGAAAGCATGTAGATTCACAATCAAATAAATAACAAGAAGAAAAAAAAACAAAATTTAAAACAGAAAATAAAATAAACAAACAAAAATAAACAAACAAAAATAAACAAACAAAAAATAAATGAAAATTAAAATAAGGCCTAAAATAACCTTTCTCTACCCTAAATTAATAAATATTATAGATCAAATTCCTCGGCAACGGTGCCAAAAGGATGGTGAGGGTCAAATTATAATACCCTAGTCTTTAAGGACTTAGTATAGAGCAAGTAGGGTGTCGATCCACAGGGAATTTGGGTTAAATATTATTTTAATCGAATAGATACTAAGATGGATAGGCAAACAAAATCAAAATAATAATCAAGCAAATAAATTACAATCCAAATAACTACTCTACTACTAAAACTACAATTACTATAGGTTCTTGTCAAAACACACTAAAGAATTACAATGGCAATCAATAAGAATATATTATATTAATTATTCTTGACTTAATGACTGGAAATTAGTGCATAAAATCTTTAAAAGCAGCTCTCGTTGTCAGATTAAAGTAATGTTCCTGATTACAACTCTCGTTGTCAATTAGAAGTGTTCCCTCCTGGAGTCTACAAGTCCTCTCGGTTCATTGTAGAGATAGGAAGAAACCATAAATGACATTTTACCAAACAAATCCTAAAAAGCAACTCTCGTTGTCATGTTAGGATATTCCCGTCTAGAGTCTACAAGTCCTCTCTGTTCATTGTAGAGATAGACAAGGAAACACAAGTAAAACTACTAAATATCCCTTAAGATGAATTCCTTGTCTCCAAGTGAATTCATTACTTAAGTGAATCCAATCAAAGTTCCACTGGAATATTCCAACTCTCGTTGCAAATAAGCCGATTTACAAGTTACATATGGTGATCAAGCATACATAACAATATTCTGTACTAATTGAATTCAAATCAAACAATCAAGCATGAATATGTAATCCTTATTCAATCAAAATTGCAATTCCTTAAAATACTTAGCCAATATACATGGTTAATTAAATCAAGAGACAATCAAAAACAATATAGAAGAGAAGAGATTGAGTTAATAAAACCCCTTTTAATTGTCTTCTTGTTGAAAATGATCGCCCTTGCATAAATCTATCTAAAAATGTCTGTATATTATCTCTCTATATCTCCATTTATCGGATAAGGCACCAATGACCCATTTATATAGACCTTAGAGGTGGTTACAAGAAGTTACAAAATAGAAAGGCACCTTTTAACATGAAGGGTTACAACCCTATACATAATACATAACTTCCAGGGCTTTTTATTTATCTAACTGACTTTATCTCTAGAAATTCCCTGCATCTTCTAATCATATTTCCAACACAACTTGAATCACCTCATTTGGATGTCTGTAGAGGAAGTTATGATCGAAATGTGAAAACTGCTCAATCCAGAATCTTCTAGGCCTTTTGTTCCTGTGCCGAGTCATTCCAGGGTGCCGACTCGTTACAGAAGCTCTCCATAATGACTCATCCCATGTGTAATGACTCGTGACAGTCTCAAATCTTCTGAAAATGAGTCTTTTTGCTTTCCAACTCGTTTTAACCAATTCCAAGCCTTTTCCAATGATCATTAGGCCTAAAAATACATCAAAACATACAAACAAACCTAAAACGCATTTGGTCGATAGAAATCACATACTAAGAACAGAAAAACACAAGATCACAAGCAAAACAAACAACATAATTACTAAAATACTCTTAAATAAGTATGCATATTTGTGCTATATCAGGTCCATTATCTATCCTTATGGAATCCTATAAGATGTACTCGTTAAAGTTGGATATTACTGTGTGCCAGGTGATTTTTTCATCTTAGATTTGGAAGAGGACCTTTAAATTCCAATAATCTTGGGGCATCCTTTCCTTGCTACCGTGGGTGCAATTATTGATGTCAAGCGAGGAAAAATTATTCTTAAGATTAGAGAAAAAAAATTAAAGTTTGATGTCTTCAAAAAGCCAACCCAATCCTCATCAATGACTTCTTATTTTTGCGTAGCTGTAGTTGATGTTTGTGCTAAAAACATTCTTCCACAAGTCCCCAAAGAGCCACTTAAAATGTGATTTATTCATGATACTAAGGAGGTGAAAGCAACCAAGAAGGTTAAGAAGAAAAAGGGGCCTCAAGAGAAAGATACTAAGGAGTGGTGAGTTAAAAGTTTATGAAGAATATGAATTTTAAGAATTTTTCTTCTTTTCGAGTGATAAATAAGTGAGCTCAAGTGGGAGAGGATTATTCCTTAATTAATGCTCCCTAAGTGAAGATCCAACATTAAGGTCAAGTTCATGACCTTAAACAAGTGCTTGAAAGGAGGCAACCCATTATATTTTCTTACTTTTCTTTTGTTTTTATGCTTTATTTTTCCTTTATTTATCTTAGTTTTTAATGTGTTTAACTTAGGATCATCATGTATAAAGAAAGGAGATGAAATAGTTAAGGAATGCTAGTCTAAAGGGACCACATGCCTAGAAGCACGACTATGTCTTTGGTTGTGCTCATGTATGCTTTGTCATGTGAATTTTTCCAGACTACCACATGGCCATATTAATGGCAAAGCTAGAGAAGTAAAATTTGGCAAAAGGTTGCATGGTTTCTAACACGGCTAACACATGGTCGTGTTGCACTTCGCTCCATACATCTATTGCTTGACATGGTCCATAACATGGCTACGACAAGGTTATGTCATGCAAACAAGAATCACTATGCAGGGTAGTATTTATCCTCTCTCATGTTTTCTTTTGTTTTCTTGTTTTCCTTTATTCCTCTTTATTTTGGTCATTTAGGACCATGACAATGATAAGTGTGGGGGAGGATGTCAAATGTTAGGATAATGTTTTTATGTTTTATGTTTATGTGTTTTATTTATTTTTGCATGTGTATTAGTTAAATTAAGATTTTTTTTTAAAATGATAAGATTCATTAACTTTCAACTTGATTTCTCCATATTTGTTGTGATGCTTGTCCTTAAAACTTTTTATTTTTGATTTTATGCAAAATTAATGCTTGATTGCAACTAGATAAAAATTATGTGTAACCTTGCTTTATGATTTAATTGTTGAATGGTTAATTAATTAATATGGTTGTACATGGTCGTTATGTATGAAAAATTTAGTTTTTATAACCTAAGCATGAACTTGGAGATTGAATTGAGCATTATTTTAGGAGAGAATGCTTTTTGGTTTGTAACTCTAAAAAATAAAAAAAAATTAATAATAATCTTTCTTTTCTTAGTAAGAGCAGTGATTAAAGCTTGAATTTTCCAAAGGACCCACTTGGCAGTATCCACGCTTAGTAATATAGGAACAATGAGGGATAACTAAGAGTGGGAAGAATTGAATTGAGAGAATAAAAAAAAAGAGTGAAATGGAGTGTAAAATGCACTCACCAAATCCAAAGGTAAAGAAAAGATGTTGTGAAATGGAGCATAAAACACATTCATAACCAAAGTTTTGTGAAAAAAAAAAGAGTTATAGAACTTAATGTTTCTCTTTTAAAGTTATGTTTATTGGATTTCAAAGAGTTATGTACTTGGATTGTGATTAGTAAATTGTTCATATATGATGAATTTTTGTCCGATTATCTTCTTTAGTAAATAATTTGCAGTCTTGGTGTTATCAGTTTGCATGTCTTAGAAGTTATAAGTCTTTAATTGCAGTTGAGCTTGCTCTTAAAATTTCAAATTTGATTTTTTCTTAAGGATAAGGAAAGCTTTAGTGTGGGGAAATTTGATATGTGTAATATTTACACATGTTTAGAGTTGAATTTTAGTGGATCTTGAATTAATAAATAATGTTAATTGGGTAGATTTTAGGTTGATTAAAAAATACTTTTAGTTAAGAGTTTCATTTAAGAATTCATTATTTTTTGTTTAATTTTAGTCTAATTAGGAGTTTTATTTAAGTGCTTATTAGTGTTTCTCTTTTTGTAGGAAAGCTTAAAAAGGAATTCCAAAAAAGTTAAGGAATTGGAGGACATGGCCATGACATGGGCGTGCTTGTGCCTGTGTCACACACTAGAAAAGAGGTTTCGATGAAACAATTTAGACACGGTCGTGTTCTATGTCATGTCTGCTTCTGAGATTGAAGAAACACGGAACACATCCTTAAACACGACCATGTTATAGACCATGCATCTTTATGTCTGAATTAGAAGATTTATGAAGGTTTAACACAGATAGAACAAGATTGTGCTGAGGCCGCGCCAGAAAGAAGAAGATGTGACATGGCCATGTCAAGGCCGTGTCGAGGCATTATCAAACAAAGAGAAGTTTCCCTGCTCGAAAAGGAATATGAATTTAGAGACATTCATGTTTCCTATCAAGCTTGCCCTATAAAAAGAGGATTATGGGGAGCTAGAAGGTATCTTTGGTCATTCATAGGAGTTCACAAACAAGAGCTCAACAAAGATTTGGAGAAGATTTTTGCAAGATTCAAGGAGTTTCTATTTATATTTCTTCTTTGTCTTTGTTCTTTTTAATTATGTATGTGTTCTTCACCATAATTATGTGTGGCTAAATCATTTTTAAGGTTTAGGTTAGGAGTAATTATTCCATGTAGTGATTGAAAATAAAATTTTATTAATTTTATTTTCAGTTAATTCTATGAGTTGCACTTAATGTATGCTTTCATTCTTGGCCAGCTTGTTTGTATGTTTATGGGTAAATTAACTAATAAGAATTAGAGGAATTTATCAGCTGAAGACTCATAGGACTTATACCACTCGATCACGAGAGTAGGCGAGCTCTATGGAGAACCATGACAGTAGGCAGGGGTCTACGGTGGTAAATTAATAGTTAAAGAACTTAATGAGTTTTAATTAAATTTTTAATCACGAGAGTAGGTTGAAGTTTAATAATTACATGCTTAATTTAACTTGAGAGAGTCATTAGGTATTTTAGAACAATTACCCTTAACTGAAATCATTGTTTTTTATTATCAAACATGTTCATAATCATATTGGAATAGTGAAACTAAACCTAGGCTCTAAGCTTTTTGTCATTTGATTTCGATTTAATTTAGATTTTTTTGTTTATTTTGATTATAAATTCACTTTTATTTAATTTACTAGCTGAGAATATTAGTAAAAATATTGGTACTCAATATACAATCTTCGTGGGAACGATAACTCTTTATACTGCAATCATGATCCGTGCGCTTGCGGATTTTGAATGCAACATGATGCCGCTAGGAATGGATTGCATATTTGATTGTGGATCACTCTGATGCTCCTTTATCCTTTGAATAGAAGAAGGAACTTCAATAGTTAATGGATCAAATGTTCCAAAACTGATTTTGAAATTTGTAGATATCACATGAGGACTTAAATCTACAATACTAGTCATGTTTGCACTTTCTTCTTCTTCATCAAAGGCAATTTTTCCTTTTCTTTTCAACTATATTATTTTATCCTTAAAGACAAAACATTTTTCCATCGGATGGCTAATTAAATGATGATACTTGTAATAATTTGGATCATTAGTTTTATTAGCTTCACTGGGACGTTTCATCTCCGGGAGTTCAATGAGGTTTGCTTCAAGTAATTCACTGAACAATCTTGAAACATCAAAGTTAGAGAAAGGATATTTCCTCCCTTGTCTTTCCTTTAAGGAAATCTTCTTCTTTTCTTGAGATTAAGTAGCAACGTTAGGCTTTACCTCTTTAGTTCTAGCCTTAAAATTCACTTTGACTAGTCCTGAGCTAACTGCCAAAGATTGCTTAGTTTTAGGCTTTGCATTTGACTTAATATTTTTGTGTGCTTCTTGTTTCTCTTTATTCTTATTTGGCTCTTGCATAGGAATGCTTTGATTTCCAGCATCCAAGATAGTAAGTTCCATGTCATGAGTACAAGTATTTAACTCTTCAAAAGTACTTGGCTTTACTCCTTCAAGAATATAGGACAAACCCCACTTCATTCCTTTAATGCACATTTCAATGGTAGATGTTTTAAAGAGTCTATCTTTGCAATTCAAGCTAAGGCTTCTCCACCTTTGAATGTAATTAATGACAAGCTCATCTTTCCATTGGCGAGTAGCAGTAAGCTCAGTCTTGCTGACTATATAGAGAGTGTTATAGAGATGATTTAGAAATTCTTGTTCCAGTTGCTCCCAACTATCTATTGAACCAACTTTTAGGTCCGTGTACCAATCAAAGGCGTTGCCCTTCAATGATTGAACAAATTGCTTAACCAATAAATCACTAGTTGTGCCAACATTATTGCAAGTTTCAACAAAATGAGTAATATGTTGCCTTGGATTGCCCTTGCCATCAAATTATTGAACCTTTGGTGGTTGGTAATTTAGAGGTTTTTTTAGCATATCAATTCTTTATGTGTATGGCTTTGCATACGTATAAAAGAATTGAGCTGGAGTTTCCACCTGGTCTTTAACAACTTCTTTGATGAGCTCTTTAAGCTTAACAGCAGAAATTGAATTATTGATTGCTAATTGAGTGTCATCCTCAGCTTTGGCTATGGAAGTACTTCCATCCTCCATTGGTACTTTTGGCAAGTCTACAGTTGCATCAACAGGTGCTTTTCCAATTGTTTTTTCTAACTTCGTAGTCAAAGATGTAATTTGGGCATTTTTTCTTTGGAGTTGTTTATGAGTTCTTCCACCATCTTGGTGAAGTTTGTAATTTGCTCTTCCATTGATGTTGTGTTGGTCATCATGATAGACATGGAAGTTGAACCATGGTAAGGTGAAGCTGGTAGAGAACTTACACTTGAGTTTTCCCCTTCATCATCATATTTGAATGAAGAGAAAAGGTCATCAATCTCTAAAGAAGATATTTTTCCTCCTTGTGCTCTTGAAGAGACAATGGATTCTTGAGGAAGAGAAACCGTTTGTTTATACAACTCCTTAGTTGTTTTGGTTTTCATCACAACATTAGCACTACTATCACCAGGAGAACCAACACGTAATGCAATTGGAGAGTGAGGTTGGCCAGCTCAACAACGAAGGTCTTACTTCTTGGAAATTTCTGTTTTGCTTTTCTTTGGTATCATTTTCTTCAAATAGTTGATTTACGAAAAAGGAGATGAGAGGTAGAGAAGTCCTAATGGGCATGCCAAAAATTTATAGACGCAAAATTCAAGTATGAAAATCAAATAAGAAAATTAAGAACTTTGTTGACCTTGAAAAGTGGAGTACAATCTCTATAAAATTCTTATTACAAAGAATTAAAATCCTCTAATTTGGATCTCGCAATGCTTTGAAATAATTTAAATCAAGGGCTTGTAGCTTGATCTTGAATCAAATATGAATTTGGAGAAGAACACATTTGATGATATTGGAGAGCTTTGAACCTTGAATTTTGTAGAGCTTCAAATCTTGATTTCTTGAGTCTTGAGACTTGAATGTGGCAGAGCTTCAAGGCTTTCATGCTTGAGTCTTTATCTCCTGTAAGCTTGGGAGCCACCTCTATTTATAGGCATTTGTAAAGGTGGTGGAAGTATTATGTAATTTCATAACTCTAGTTGTGGGATTGATTTTAACAACCCTTTGATGCAATTTGATTGGCTCATTTGCATCATTATTTAAATAAATGATTTTTGTTATAATTATCATTTATTTATTATTATCTTAATCAAATTTTTGAAAAACTTTGATTGGCCATTAAAATAATTTAATTAAGATAATAAACCAAAATATTTGATTGGTCTAAAATCTTCATAATTTTATTAGACTAAAAATATTTAATTAGTCTAATTAAATTATTTAATAGACCAAAAATATTTTATTGGTCTAAAAATAATTTCTGAAAATTTACATGTCCACACTAATATATATAATGTAGAAGTGAGTAAAGTATCATTCCCACGAGAATCGATGACTAAGCACCTATCAATGCTAGTGCAATATGTTTAGAGCTTGCAAATAGAATTTGAACGAAATAATAAACAACTAACTAATAAAACAAATAAAGAAATGCAAATAAAACTATTGCTAAACAATTAATAAGGTATTAAATCAATTGGGTAACATGTTATTAGGAAGTTGTACATCACATTATCCTTAAGTCAATTAATAGATTTATTCAAGTTTAATGCACACCTCAAGCTTTCATAAACCAATTAGCACTCTCTCTCAAGTAATGCTAATCTCCATAAGTAAGCACCAATTAGATCTCAAAGTATGGCTTAACTCTCGTTATCACTATAAAATAAGATAATATCAAACTTACAAGGCTTTAGGCAAACTTATAGAGGAGTATATTTAATCAAGCTCTCTCAAGTCTTTGATCAACCTAACATGCATTTGTGGGTTTATTAAATTCACCATTTCTCAATGCATAGATCTGAACAAAGGTTGTATTTGGCCAAAACACAACACACAACAAGCTCAATAAATGCAATATGCAAAATAAACAAGAAGTAGATCTATTTAATGAACTTAGATAAAATGTGTTTCCAACAATCCTAATACCAATAATAAACTTAGCCAAACACAACTATAAAATTCATCATTCAATTCAATATTCAATAATAACCCAAGAGATTTACAAAATAATAATCATAAAAAGGAAATAATTAGAGAATATTATCAAGAAGCTTATAGGTCTTCAATGGAGGCTCTTTCTCTAGCTTCTTTTTCTCCTCTTCCTTCTTTTCTCTCTCTTTGTTGTTATGAGTCTATGAGTGAGTGAGTGAGAGAAAAAATCTCCTTTTGAAAATCGTAGCCTTTGTCCTTTTATAGCCTCTTCTAGAATGTCCCTTCACCTCCCCAAAATTTTCTCTTTAAAATCGTATACCTTAACATGTTCTGTGCTATGGTACTTGCCAATCTACCGTGCTCGCCATAGAAGACTAGGCTACAAGGAACCCATGATTGCATAGACCTCGATTTCACTTGGGGCTACTAACTTCGACTAACTTGTGATCGCGCATTAAACCATAGTCGCAACAGAGGATATGGCTATGCTTTGCTCTGTTTTCTTCTCTTCTTTTCCTGTTTTTTTCTTCACTAATCACCTCCATTAGTTCGCTCCCTAGAAAAATAAAAAAATTATAAAAGTATTTATTTTTATAGCTAAATAAATGTAATCGCAACCTAGACTACACGAACACATGTGAAAACAACTCCTAAAACTATATGCATTTTAGAACCAATAAAGACCCCCACACTTGAATCTTTGCTTATTCTTAAGCAAAGTTTAAGAACACAACTATCAATGTAATGAAAAAAGTATATATCCAAATTTTAGCAAACATACATTGCAATCTCCTTTTAATAGCAAGCTTAAATTCTTAAAAAACAAAGTAAACAATTCAAGCCGAGAAACATAAATTACCAAGTGAAGAGCATGTTGTCTATTCAAAATCACACAATCATGAATCAGCATCTTTAGAGTTTAATATTAATGGATTTTAGATAAGTATTTAATTTAATTTGGGTATGAATTAGGTCTAAACAAGAATTATTTTGGTTTGAAGTTTTATCTAGATTTTATTTGTCTTTGGCTTTAATTTATTTCTATTAGGAATTTTATTCAAGTGGTAACAAATATTATCTTTTTCCTTTTAGGAACATAACTAAGGATTCTAAGGTAATCAAGGATTTACTTTAAGAGATCGTGTTAAGGGCAACATTATTTGACGCACACTTGTGTCATTGTCCGTGCAATCTAGTGGAATGCAAGATTTATGTTGCATGGGTGTGACACAAGTGTGTTGTAGGTGGTGCATCTTTCTGTTCAAAATAAAGAAGTTTTGAAAGTGTGACACGGTTTTAGGCACGACTGTGTTACAAGCTATGCAACCTTATGGAATCTAAACCCCAACTCGAGCATGGTTGTGCTAAAATCTGTGCTGGAAAGTTTAATGTGACACCAGTTACTCACAGTTGTGCGATGGGTGTGTCAAACAAAAGGAAGATTTTCCTAGTCAAAAAGGAAAAGGAATTCAAGGGCATTTAGGGTTCTATCAAGGTTTCCTATAGAAAGGGGCATTAAGAAGATTTATAGAAGCATTCCTTGGACAATTCTAAGAGCCACAACAAGAGATCAAAAAAGGCAAACAAGGGTTTGAAGATTAAAGCAACGCTTAAATGAGTTTTGTTTATTCTTCTTCTTCATTCTCTTATTATTTATTTTATGTTTGTAATTCTTTCTAAAGCCATGTTTGGCTAAATCCTTTTTAGGGTTTAGGCTAGGAGTGGCTATTCAATGATGTGATTGAACATAAGTTTTTTATTAATTTAATTTTTAGTTAATTATTTAAGTTGAGCTTAATCTCTTGTCATCATTCTAGGCTTGTTTGGTTGCAAGTTTATGGGTAAATTATCCAACAAGAGTTAGGGGAATTTATTAGCTTAAGACTCATCAAACTTAGACCACTCGACGACGAGAGTAGGCGAGCTCTACGGGGAACCCTGCCTATTGATGGTAAATTAACTATTAAGGAACTTCAATGAGTTTAGATTAACTTCTTAATCATGAGAGTAAGTTAAACTTTAATCTTAACATGCTTAATTAAACTTGTGAGAGTCTTTAGATATTTTAAAATAATTACCCTTAACTATGATCAAGGTGTTTAATAATTTTGTATTCGTGATTTGATTAGAATAGTGAAACTAAACCTAAGCTCTATGTTTTAACTATTTTATTTTCTCTTAGTTTAATTTTTGTAGATTTATATTTTATTTGCAAAATTACTTTGGTTGATTTGCTAGCTAGGAACATAAGTAAAAAAATTGGTATTCAATATTCAATCCTTATGGGAATGATATATTTTGTAATGTAATTCATGATCAGTGTGCTTGTGGGTTTTGAACACAATAATTTTTTTGCGCCATTGCTGGGGATTGCCAATATTGATATTAATTTAAGTTTTAAGGAAAAGTACAAATAAATACCTTGTGGTTTGGCCAATTTTTATATAAAGGACCGTGGTTTGTTTCGTGACAAAGAGATACCCTGTAGTATACATCGTTAGCATATAATAGTATGTCTCCCTAACTCTGTTAGGTTTGTTGATGTGGCAAGGACAAAGTTAAACTTTCACTTTTAATAGTCATGTGAATTATTTACTTTTAATTTTGACTTGACCCCACCTTCTTAGGAACACATACAACCACTATCCCTATACCATGAGGAGCCAGAACCATCCTCACTTAAATAGATCCACACTTCCCAGTCACCTTGCACAGCACCGTATGTGGCATCCAATCTTATTACCACAATACCCTCTCATCATAGGAATCACATATAGCTTAGCCAATATAATAGCGTCGCGAATAGTAGTGCCCAACTTCTTTGAACGTGTGTCTAGATTTGCTGCTGTTGAAGTTTATTATGAAATGGGAGTTGAAGTTACAGCTGAGGATTTTGTGCCATTCATGGGCACAAGTAAAATGGGTGTTAAATTTGCAGCAGTGCCATTACCTTCTAGTAAACCTTATAAGGCATCGGTGAAATAAGCTGCTAATTTTGTTAAAAAAATAAAAAAACCTACTAATATTTCCATGTTGGTTTCGTAATTAGAGGAAACCAATTCTTTAAACCTCAAGTTGGAACAAATAGAATTTTACATTCTTTCCCAGTGTCCTTCTGGTCACAATTAAATAAGAACAATAGGAGTTTAACTTTGAAGTACTATCAAAGAATTTTACATGCTTCAACAACCATACAATCAATGGGCAAATCTTGTTTTCTTGCTAAACCTCAGGTTGGAATAAAATATTATAGTGGAAAAATAATTATTTACATACTAATACGTGAATAAGCCACCTACAAACACCATCTCTTATATTGGAATCTTCAGCACATGCTTCCTTTACTATTGAAGCATCGTTAGTTTAATTGTGGGGTTCAAGTACCATTTGGATTTCACCTTATTGTTTAATAGTTAAAGATAAAGCTAGTCAGGAGTTGCTTTTCCCTTTTTTTAAAACATGAAGATCATTATTGCCATGTTAATTAATCTAAAGAGATAGAGATAATTCCTTTAAATTGTTTATTATGATTTTCACCACCAACGTTGTAGAGAAACATTTTCTTTCTATTATATTTAAAAGGACAAACCCATTATTTGGTCCCCCAACTTAACGGGTTTTTTGCAATTGCCCCCTTATCTTCTATTTTAAAGAATTTAATCCCCGAACTTTAATTTTACTTTTATTTTCATCCTTTTTTCGTTTAGGATGTCAAATTGAAGATGTTGTCATCCTTTGTTGAGCTATAAAAGCACATCTGAACAAAAAGCATGTCTAAACCAGTTGTCAAAAATAAACAATTTGCATCAACATCTTGATGCAACTCACAATCAACAGTGAAATTACGTTTAAATGATCTAGTTCATAACTAATAATTGGTTGAGATGTGCTTTTATAACTCTACAGAAGATGATAACATCTTTAATTTGGCATTACGAGTGAAAAAAGGATGAAATTAAAAAAATAAAAGTTTGGGGACTCAATTCTTCAAAAGAGAAGACAAGGGACCAATTGCAAAAAACCTGATAAGTCAGGGGACCAAATAATGGGTTTTGACTATTTAAAATTTACTTATCTTGTCTCATTTTCTTGTCTAAACTCTATTTTCAATGGTCTTGCATAAATACTTCCTAAGATGGTCGTGTCAATGCTCTATATTCTACCCCATCCATATATACTGATGCAAAGCATGCTGCAAACGAGTCCTGTCCAATAAAGACTGATGACTTTTCTCGTGAGTTGAATATTTGATGACATTATAATCTGTTTGTGGCTTGCCTCTGTATGTTAATCAATTTTGAGAACTTGAAGAATGCATACTTGAGTTATGCAGATCATGTAAATGCTTATTGGACAATATACTTTTCAAGCAGATGTCAGGATGATGAGTGGCTACTACTTAGTATCAGTTATATTGTTATTACTTTTTTTGAAGAACTACTCTATCATGATCCAGGAAAATTTTTTCGGCTATGATCTTATCTTTCTCATTTATTCTAGGGTGCAAGGCAAATAGAACACTTTAATGGTAGAAGTAAGATAGGGCAAAACACAGAGTCATTGGCAAATGCTATGGCAATTGCACAACATCATGATGTGGTTACTAGTACAGAAAAGCAATTTATGGCTAATGATTATGCCAAATGACTATCAATAGGCTACACAGAGGTGAATATTTGGTTTGACCACAATTTTTTTTACTCCATATTTCACTATTTGTTTCATGTGTTGATTATTCAGTCATCAATTAATGCAAGCTGTAAAATTTGTTTCATCTTCACTTGCTTGCTTAGCTGAGCCACTATCATCAAACCTATTACAGTTATATTAACGAGCAATAGGCCTAAGTCAAGAAGAAGCAGCAGGCAGAGGCAGAGCTAAAGTTGGTGAGCAGTAAGACCAAGTGGAAATAGCAAAGGGGTGAAGAGGCATTATTGAGTGTGCATGCATTTTTTTAAGGTTTAAAGGGATTTGATGAATAAATTTATTTAGGTTAGGTGATGGTGGTGTGTGTATTGGTGAAAGAGATGGTAAGTGTGAAAGGAACAAAAGTGTTGACTTCTAATTGATTTTGTCTCTTTAAAGTGGGAAAGGTGGGGTCAAGTAAAAATTAGAGATAATCCATGTGACTATTAAGGTGAAAGTTCAATTTTGCCCCTATTACATCAGCAAAACTAACAGAGTCAATGAAAAATGCCTTTATATGTTAACGATATATACTATAGGGTAGCTCTTTGTCACCAAACAAACCACAACCCTTTATTTGAAAATGGGCCAAACCATAGGGTACTCAAATGTACTTTTCCTTAATTTTTACTTATCTTAGACTAGTGTTTTATTTTATTTTAATTTCTTTGTAATGTTGATAAGTAATTTATCATGGATAATGGTAGATTTTCTTATTAATAAATGAGATCTAATGCATGTGATCCTGTATATAATGTAGAACATATGACATTTAATTATTTTCCATCTTCTTTTTAGGTTTGTAATTGGTGTGGAGAGCACCACAATGCGCCGTATTGCACATATTATTCATATTCACCACCACAACCTCACTACAACCCATCTTGGAGTAATTGTGTCGATCATACTTGGAGTTATCAACAAGAGGAGGCCAAGAGAGTTAAAGAACAATTATTGCTGATCAAGGTGGAGCAAATCTTGTATGAAATGGATGCACAAAAAAAAGCTTTGGTTGCACTAATAGAAGATATAAGGAATAATCGAGAGCTAATAGATATAATTATAGAAATTCAAAGTGCAAGCTTCCAAAAATTTCAAATGTGTGCACCCATGAATTGTTCAATGAAGAAAACACAAGGAGAAAGTGTGTGGGATGATGAGAATACTTTGAATCAATATGATGAAATCACTTTTGAGTTGTGCCATGACGAACAAGAAAATTTGATCACCGAAGAAATTGAAGAAGTCTCCAAGAGTAAGAAGGAGTTTGTAGACATCAAGGATGATGAAGTACAAAGTCACTCAACTCAATTTCAAGATGAGTTGGATAAGAAAATCACAATAATTCTTAAAGCTATATGGGATAAAGATGAAGATGAGCCATCTATAAATACCAATGCATATGTTCCATGACCTATTATGGTGATATATGAGGAATCCATGAAAGGTGTTGGACTGTCTAAGAACCCACATGAGAAGCCTTGCATTCTTCAAGTAATTCTAGAACCAAAGATTTAGCATGTGGAGTCTGCACTTTACTACTTGGGCATAAGGGGGCCTAGTAAAAGAAAGAAAAGGAAGATGCTTCTAAGAATACTTCCTCATGTTCGGTTGCATCCTTGATACTACATATTCAAGTGGTCAAGCTAATGACCTAAAATTAGTGCTTGTTGGGAGGCAACCCAACCAAAAATAATCCTTTCCTAAACTACCACAATATTCCACCCCAAGCACCATGATGATTAATTCAAGAGTTAGTGAGGAAGAAACACTAAGTTCCTTTGAGGACCTAGACCATAAAACTAATGAGAATACTCCTAATGCCTCCAAACAATCCTAGAGAGGAGTTGAAGATTTATTGGGCCAACCTTCTGGCAAGTTTGATTATAAAGTATTTTACTCTAAACCACCTTCTTATGATATCCCTATTGAATCAATCACACCTGGAGGATGGGGTGAAGAATTTGGAGGTGACAGTGAGCCATTAGGTGTGAATAGTGAGAAATCTAAGGCTTCTAAGCAGCCATAATAAGGAGTTGAAGATTTGTTAGGAAAACCCTCAGGCAAGTTTGACTACAAAGTGTTTTACACTAAGCCATCTTCTAGTGACATACCCCTTGAAACAATAGTGCCTACTGGATGGGTAGATGAATTTGAAGAGGAGGACAAGGAAGGCTATAATGTGCGGATTGATAATGCAGAAGTGAACCATGGACATCGAGAATAGTTGCTATATCTATATCAGCCACCTAAAGGATAGCCACCTTAAGACTTAGCATCCCTAGCATTTAGAATAGAAAATAAATTTTGTGTTTTCTTTTAATAACATTTTAGTTTCTTTAGAACTTTTACTTTTTTGATCGATGATATGAATTTTGATCATGCTTACTTGTGTGGTGTGCATCTTGATGATACTGCACATTATGATATTGATTAAATATGCATGTTTGACATAAATCCAATTTCAACTAGATTCATGCAACATGGGCATGAATGAAAATTCAAAGACCATTCATATATCACATGATATAACTTTTATGGAGAGAAAAATTTGAGAGAATAAGAAAAAAGAAAAATAAAGGAAAATAAAAAGTGAATGAAAGGGTTAGCCAAGTAAAAATGAGAGAAAAATATTATGTGAGAAAATTTTAAAAGGACTAACTAATGACAGGAGTTGTATCATGTGATGTAATGAATGTTCTCTTTTTTTCCCTAATAAATGAATAAAGTTGAATTTTAGTTTATTGTTCAAATATCACATATTCGTCTTTATCTTATTGCATAGGTATCTGATTGGAAACACAAAACATAATGAAAACTAAAAAATGGGAGCTATGAGAACATTATTTTTAGTTTTATTTTCTCTTTTTTGTCGCCTTTTTGTGATTTTGATTGTAAAATCAAGTGTCTTTTTGTATCTATAGAATTTAGGTGGCAACCCATACCTTGTAGTTATCCTCAATCATGGTGGCAACATCAAGCCTCATATTCTACTCAAGAGTTCTATGAAGCTATAAATTCAACTTTGACCAGCCTCCATTGAGAGCAAGATTAATAACGGGCATAAAGGAAAATGTCAAGAACTGGGGGGCAGAATGTAGCTCTTGGAGTAATTTGGGGGAAAAAAGAAGTGAACTACAAGCAACAGACAATAGTTCATTCATATAGCAATCATCAGAAAATGGACTTCATCCTTCGATCGGTTATCTGTTAGAGGAACTACATCAGAGGCTTTAGCATTAGAAGTACCAACCTTGAAACATTCAAAGCTCAAATTTGCAAGTTGTTGACAAAGGACCTTATTCTCACACTCCGAGCTGTGAGTATAACTCTACTCCACAGAAGACCTGTTAGGATCATGCATATCATACATAGCATGCATACACTTGCATACTTCTGTTATGAAATACTTGCTTTCCATGGTAAAAGATTTTTGAGACAAATCAAGATTATACAAGTACTTTGCTACTAATATTCAAAATTAGTGTTGTAAAGTACAGGAAAGTAGTCAAGATGAGTGTCAAGGTCTAGAGGAGTGAAAATAGGAAAGGCGATACTATCAAGATGAACCTGAATGCATTTTTGACAGCCACAAGACT
>CATIWM010041880.1:0-14655 GCA_949671775.1 Mallotus repandus | reverse complement strand
AAACACACAAAATATCCAAAAAAATAAAATAACTTAAATAAAAGAAAAACATACTATAGAAAATAGAAAATAAAATGTCAAAATATGTCAAAATGTGCTCGTGGGACCTACTATCAAAAAGCTATTATGTAAATGCCATGTAAAAAAAATTGAAAACCGTGTTGTGGAAATGGGCCACACGGCATGATGCCGTGTTTGGAAGTATGTGACATGGCTTCATGCCGTGTGATGGAATACTTTGCATGGCATGAAGCCATGCTTAGTGAAGTATGTCATGGCCTCAAGCCATGTCGAGTGGTGGTTTGCACGGCTCAGCATGAAGCCGTGTGAAATGTGGCTATGCACGGCTTTGAAGCCGTGCTTGGCATGGAATTACACGGCTTGAAGCCGTGTGTTATGGTGGCTTGCACAGCTTGAAGTCATGCTTGGATGAGGATAACACAGCTTCAAGCTGTGTCTTCATGGGCAGTAAATATCATGGCTTTAAACATGTCGTGGACACATGCCGTGCAATATTCTATGAAAATTTGTGTTGCGGGGACACGGTATAGTCATGACTTGCCAATGTCGTGTCACAAATCTATGTCAATTTCATGAATATGTTAGTCAGTGTTGCGTACCTTGATTGTAGAACTCATGTAATCACAACTCTGCTCCTATAATCTGCAAACCTCTGCTTATCAATTCTCAGCCTATGAAAGAAAGATAGAGTAAATAAAAACTGAAAATAAAAATTAAATGAAAACAAAATAATATTGAAAAGAAAATCAATTGGGTTGCCTCCCAATTAGCGCTAGTTTAAAGTCGATAGCTCGACTATCCCTTGATGAATTCAGGGTGTTGGCTCCATGAGTGTACAAGAGACACTTTTTAGTCTAGCTTCCTCCACAAAGTAGGGCTTAAGACATTGCCCATTGACCGTGAATGCTTCATTTGCTTGGTTGACAAGTTCAACTGCTCCATGAGGAAAAACTTGTGTAATTCTGAATGGTCTAGACCATCGAGACTTTAATTTTCCTGGAAATAGCTTCAATCGAGAGTTAAACAACAACACTAAATCTCCTGGTTAAAACTCTTTCTTTTCCAATTCTTTATCATGCCATCATTTTGTTTTCTCTTTGTAAATCCTCAAGGAAAAAGGAAGATTTTTGAGCTCTACCTTGGGTGCAGTTTGCTCTTCAATCTTACCAAGTCTTTCTAAAGTAGAAGTTAAGGGCTCATACTTGACTGATCTTTGCTTATTTAATGCAGGATTTTCATTGAGATAATGTTTATACATTACCACTTCCTTGTCAGGTTCATCTTTTGAAACATTATGAACTAAACACGCTTCTAGGGGATCATCAGTGAGCTGCTTTTCAAAGGTTTCTTGCACACAGCTTTGGATCGCATCAACTCTGAAACAGGATCCTATTGTTGAGGATTATTTTGCCATTTTAAAAAATCAAATTCCACCTTGTTGTCTTCAATTTCCAACAATATCTTTCCTCTCTTGACATCAATGATTGCTCCTGCTATGGCTAGGAAAGGTCATCCAAGTATGATCGGAATGTGGCGATCCTCTTCCATCTCCAAGATGATGAAGTCTCCTGGAACATAATAGTCACCAACTTTGATTGGGATCTTCTAGAATACCATAAGGATAAATGATTAATCTGGCCACAAGCTGTAATGACACTGTCGTTGGTTGAGGTTCACCAATGTTGATATGCCTACAAAAAGAGAGAGGAATTATACTCACACTTGCACTAAGATCACAGAGGGATTTACCTATAAATTCATTTCCAATGGTACAAGGGATAGTGATACTCCCTGGGTCTTTAAGCTTTTGAGGAAGCTTATTTTGAATAACAACACTACATTGCTCATTGATAGGAATACTCTTATGATCCTTCCATTTTCTCTTGTTCGAGATGATGTCCTTTAAAAACTTTGAATATACAGGAATGGTATCTATCACATCCAGGAGAGGTATATTGAGTGTAAGCTGCTGGAATAATTTCATGAACTTTTCAAATTACTGTCTAGCTTGGATTTCTGCAGCCTTTATGGAAACGGCAATGGTGGTACCAAGGGTGGCGAGTCTTTCTTCTCCTCATTCTTTTCCTGTGTTTGTGCGGCCTTCTCCTTCTCTAGGTCACAAGCAGTTTCTGCTTCATTATTTTTGGTCTCATCGGCAGTCAATTGCTTACCACTTCTAAGTGTAACCACTTTAGCTTGCTCTCTAGGATTTAAAGGTTGACTTGGAAATATTCCACCATGCTTTGATCCCAAGGCTTGAGCTGCGATTTGGTTTTCCAGCATCTTATTGTGGGCATAAAGTTGTCCCACTTGAGAATTCAAATTTTTTATTGCTTCATGTTGTTCCTCTTGGTCTTTTTGGTACCTCTCTTGATCTTTGAGGAACTTTTCCATCATGACTTCAAGGTTGGACTTTGGTTCCTGTTGTTGAGGGAAGGTAGTCTTCTGTTGAAATCCAGGAGGGGTTTGTTTGAAACCTGGGTTATTGTTTTGCACTCCTCCTTAGTAAGACCATGAAAAATTTAGATGGTTTCGCCAGCCTGGATTATGAGTATTAGAGTAGGTATTCCCTTGATTTCTTTAGAAATTGTTGAATGCGTTTAACTGCTCAATAGAGGAATCCTGAGAAAAACCTCCCTGACATTCGAAAGATGCATGTCCTCCTCCACAATGCTCACAGGAATACACAACCATAGGATTGGAGATCTTTGTAGTTGCCTCTAGCTTTTTGGTGAGCATATCAATCTTGGCATTAAGGAGGTTCCAACTGTCCACCTCATGCAGTCCTGCGACTTTCCTTGGTACACTTCATTCGCCATGCTACTGATAATTGTTAGACACCATATTTTCCAGCATGTTGTAGGCGTCTTCAGGTGTTTTGCTCATGAAGGAGCCTTAAACTATAGCATCAATGGTAATCCTCATTGGTTCGGTGAGCCCTTGATAAAAGGTGTGGATAAGTAACCACTGTGGAACCCCATGATGAGGACACTGTCTCTGCAATTCCTTGTATCTCTCCCAAGCCTTATAAAGAGATTCACCACTGTGTTGGGTGAAGCTAGTAATCTCTTGTCTGAATTTTACCATTTTTCCTGGTGGGAAATACTTGCTAAAAAACGCCTTTCGACAATACATCCCAAGTAGTGATCAATTGTGGTACAAGAGAACTCAACCACAACTTAGCTTTATCTCTCAAAGAGAAAGGAAATAATCTGAGTTTGATTGCATCCGGACAAACTCCGTTCATCTTGAAGGTATCACAAATTTCCAAAAATTGAGCTAGATAAGCATTTGGATCTTCATTTGGGAGACCTCGAACTGAAATTGTGAAACCATCTTGATAATTGTCGATTTGATCTTAAAGTTATTAGCATCCACTGTTGGTCTCACAATGCTACTCAAATTATCGCCTGGATTAGGCATTGTATACTCTTGGAGAGCACGATTCCTAATTCGTTGTGCTGCTTGGTCTTCAGCCATGATTTTCTTGTCTTTTTTACATTTTTCCTTCTGATTCTTTTTACAAGACTTTTCAATTTCAGGATTAAATTCTTCTAAATTAGCTCCCTGAGACCGAGTGTTCATGCACTATAAAGTACATGAAAATAAAGGGAAAGAAAATAAATTTGAAGGAAATAAAAACTACTAGTCTAAGAAAAGTAAAAATTGAATCAATATCATTATTTCCAGTCCCCGGCAACGGCGCCAAAAACTTGTTGCTCTCAAAACTCGCAAGCGCATGAGTCGTGATTATAGCACATAAGATATCATTCCCACGAAGACTGTATGTTGACTACCAATTATTTTTACTTATAACTTAGCTAGCGAACCGAGTAAAAGAATTTGAGTAATTGTAAAATTTAAATAACAACTAAATAAACTAAACTGAAATCAGATGTTTAATGCTTAAAATCTAGGTTTAGTTTCATTATTCCATTCTAATCTTGAACACATTATAAAATAAATAATCTTTTGAATTCAGTTAAGGGTAATTGCTCTAAATTACCTAAAGACTCTCTCGAGTTCAATTAAGCATGCACGGATTAAAATCTAACCTACTCTCGTGATTAATAAGTTAATCCTAGCTCATTAAGACTTTTAGCAATTAATTTATCACTGTGATTAAATTGTCGTGACTCCCTGAAGAGCTCGCCTACTCTCGTGGTTGAGTGATCTAAGTTCTAAATGTTCTTAAGCTAATAAATTCCCCTAACTCTCATTGGTCCATAAACAAGGAATCAAATAGGCCTGGAATGATAACTAGATAATATTGCAACACAAAGAATTAACTAAAATTCAAATCAAATAAAGTAGTTATGTTCAATTCATATAATGGAATAACTACTCCTAACCAAGATTTTAAAAGAAAATTAGCCGTGCATGGCTATAGAAAAATCCATGAACAAAATATTAAGAAAAATCCATGAACAAAATATTAAGAAAAAACAAAATAGAGTTGTTTAACAATTGTTGAATCCTTTGGCTATCTGCGTCTCTTGCCTCTGCGTCTCTCCTTTTCTCTGTCTCTTCGTTCATCTTCAAAAGGTGTTTTAATTTCCTTTATATAGAAATAGGGTTAGGGAGAGTCCACTTTGGTCTCAAATCTTCTTAATTTGAAAAATATGAGACTTTCTAATCATCATACGACTTTCTAATCATCCAAATATAATTTGGCTTACATGGCTTAAATATGGCTTGTGATTGGCTTGAAGCTTTTGGAAGTTTTGACAATTCAACTTTAAATTCCTCATTTCTTCCTTAATTGGCTAGGTCCACCTACAAAAGATAAACATTAATTAAAAACTAAATATATCTTCCTAAATAAACAAATAATAATAACAATCCTAATTAAATACTAATTACTAAACAAACTCCTAATTAGACCCAAAAACTATTTAAATTAAATTATTTCCTATTTAAAATTTATTAAAATTCAACTCTAAAATACGTAAATAATACGCACATCATGTAACATTAATCATATATGAAATATACAAAGCCAAAACCTTTACATGGTAACTGAGCTTTAATATGGCTGGGAAAATTATTCCTTCTTCTTTTTCTTCCAATCTTCCTACCTCTACCACCACAAATCACTCACTCTATATGAAAGTAACCTCCCGAAATTATCTCACACGAAAGACATAATTCCTACCTCTTCTCAATTATCACAAACTCAATGGACTTATTAATGGTTCCATGATTGCACCTTCACCCACAATACCTCTAACAAATAATGGAGCTCCTCCAACTCCTAATCCTGCCTACACCGAATAGGAATACAAAGATCAACTCCTTCTATCCTGGATTTTTTCTTTATTATCTGAAGAAGTATTTCCCTATGTGATTGGCACAACCACTTCTTCTGTAGTATGGAAAGCACTAGAAATTGCTTTAGGTTCTGTATCTCAGAATTGTCAACTCTAAATTCACAAAAAACTTCAAGAATTGAAGAAAAATGATTTAACAGTCACCCAGTATCTACAAAAGGTGAAATCTCTTACTGATGAGTTAGCTGCAGCTGGTCGATCTTTATCTCTTGCTGAATTTAATGCTATTATTTACATAAACCTGGGATATGAATTTCATAGTATCATCGTTGCTTTAAATCAATGCCCAATTCTTGTTACTTTTCAAGAGCTTCATGGGCAATTGGTGGCTCATGAAATTTTACCTAAAAGCTTCCAAGAACAACCTATTGCAAACATTGCCAAACGCCAATTTTCGGCTCCACCATCCTATCACCCATGTCCTTCCTTCTAAACATCTCTTGGTTCAACCTCACCTCATCCCACCTTTCACAATCAATCTCACCCATTTTCCTCTTTTCATAAAAATAAATATCCGTGTCAAATATGTGATTATCACAACCATACAACTGATAGGTGTCGAAGGAGGTATGAATCTCACCACTCATCATTTAATCCCTAAGCTAATTTTGCATCCAATGCAAGTTTGCTACCATATCCCTCATTTAGCACTTCACCAAATCAATCTACTGTACCCTTTACCAATCCGTGGTATCCAAATACGGGGGCCTCTTACCACATGACATCAGATTCTCATATAATCTCTAATCCTAGCCGTTATACAGGTTCTGATCATATTTTTATAGGCAATGGTCAATATTTGTCGATTGCGAACACTGGCATGTGTATTCATCCTTCACCATTTTTAATAAGGATTTCATTTTTAAAAATGTTCTCCATGTTCCAAAAATTCAAAAATCTTTACTTTCTGTTCAAAAATTTACTAATGATAATGGTTGCTTCTTTGAATTTTGGCCTCACCATTTTTTTTTATCAAGGATTAACTCACTTAGACAACCTTGTCATGCGGCCGGAGTGACAATGGCTTGTATGTGATGCCACCACCACCCTCTCTTCTATCAAAACAAGCTCTTCTTACTGAGAATATCATTCTTAATGATTGGCATTCTCATCTTGGCTACCCCCATCAATGGATTGTTACAAAAATCATTAAAGAAAATAATTTATCAGTTTCTAGCTTAATAAAATCTAGTTGTTCTTCCTGTCATTTAGGAAAATTAGCTAAGCTTCCTTTTTCTTCTATTCCGTACACCATTGATGCTCCTTTTTAAATTGTTCACTCTGATGTATGGGGTCCATCTCCAGTTACATCTTACCATGGTTTTTAGTACTTTATTTTATTTATTGATGATTTTACCAGGTTTACCTGGATTCATTTTCTCAAACAAAAGAGTGATGTTTATTTTGCATTTCTTAATTTTGAAGCTTATGGTCATCGTCAATTTAATACCAAAATAAAAGCTTTTCATTCTAATTTAGGAGGAGAATTTCAAAAATTACATAAATATTTCACTCAACATGGCATTGTGCATAGAATTGGATGTCCATACACACATGAACAAAATGGATTTTCAGAATTAAAAATAAGACATACAGTAGACACTGGTTTAACACTGTTAGCTCATTCTAAAGTCCCTTTCATTTTTGGAATTATACTTTTCACACTGCCATTAACTCAATCAATGAATTGCCAACTCCTATTTTAAATAATATTTCACCTCATAAAAAATTATTTAATATTAAACCAAAATATATGGACATTAAAACTTTTGGTTGCACCATTTTTTGAAATCTTCGTCCATATAATAGGTTTAAATTTTCATTTAGGATTCAAGAATGTG
Source organism: Mallotus repandus (assembly GCA_949671775.1). Classification (NCBI taxonomy): domain Eukaryota; kingdom Viridiplantae; phylum Streptophyta; class Magnoliopsida; order Malpighiales; family Euphorbiaceae; genus Mallotus; species Mallotus repandus. Next base: position 7,463 of record CATIWM010041880.1, on the reverse strand, counting down.
TATATCTTGGTACTGCACTTAATCATGCGGGTTTTGAATGTTTTAATATTCACAATAATAAATTGTTTACTGTTTGTAATGATAAGTTTGACCAAAGCAAATTTCCATTTGCAAAGTAAACTCCACTCACGCCTATTCCTCACCCTTCCCATGCGTCATGGCTGACCATACAAGCTCCCATCATTCCGTCGTCACTAACAGGTATGTCCTTACCTTCCCATGCAACATTCTCAAACACTCACAACAGTCCTATTTAAAGCCGACCACCTCTCTTTCAACCCAACACTACTTCTTCACCTACTAGGCTATTACAACATTATCCTACTACCTCCTCACCCACTCACCAATTATCCTTATCATCTCTAACCTCACCCGATCCCAACCATAACAATTATCCTATCTTACCTGATCCAAACTGAACCCACTTCACATCCTTATCATCTCCACACTCTCCCGATAACAGCCACACCCACTATATAATCACATCTGATCCAAAATGAAGCCACTCCACCACTAATTCTTGTCATCCCATTGGATTAAAAATTTAACCAAATATAATCTATCCTCTCCCTTATCCATATAGCCTTCTTGCACTCACTGAATGCAACTAAGACCTCAAACCACAGCCAAACGATAAGCCTATATTTCCCTTTCCCAAAATTCTCATTTGAATTACTTGGAACATGAACTAATATATTTTAAAGATATTGTCTAGTTTAAAGAATGGTGTAAGGCCATGGATCATGAAATCAATGCTTTGCAATCAACCAATACATGGACTCTTGTTCCACTACCATCTTATGCGAATATAATTGCTAACAAATGGATATATCGCATCAAACACCACTCTAATGGTACTATTAAATGCTATAAAGCACGACTTATAGCTAATAGTTGCACACAACTGTCAGGGGTCGATTATAAAGAAACATTTAGCCCAGTCATTAAAGCTACCATAATTTGAGTAAACGACCATGAATAAATGGCCACTCAAATAACTTGATATTTCAAATGCATTCTTACATGGCTATGTTGAAAAAGAACTTTATATGTCATAACCATAAGGCTATGTTAACTCTCTTCATCCCCATTATATCTGTAAATTAAACATGTCTCTTTATGGGCTCAAGCAAGCCCCAAGAGCATGGTTTTCTCCGCTTACTCATTGTCTTCATTCATTGAAATTTGTCTCTTCAAAGGCCTATAACTCTTTATTTATTCTTAAACAAGCTAATCGATTTATTTTTCTATTAGTCTATGTAAATGATATTTTTGTCATAGGTTCATGCCCGAAACTCATTCAATCACTCATATAAGTTCTTCAAAGTCATTTTCCAATCCGAGATTTGGGCTCTCTTCATTACTTTCTTGGCATAGAATTCAAACAACAACCTGATGGAAATTTACTCACATAGAGTAGGTATCTTCATAATCTCTTTCACAAGCATGTTATGGCGGATTGTATGCCTTGTGCCACTCCAATGCAATCTTCACCTTCTTTGCCAAAAATGGCGGGTACCCCTCTTCTCAAAGGAGATGTTTATCACAAATTATAGGAGCTTTTCAATATGCTACAATCATACATCCAGACCTTGCCTATAGTGTAAACAAGCTTTGTTAATTTATGCATCACCCAACGGATGTTCATTGGAAAGCTCTCAAATGTCTCATGAGGTGCATCTAAGGTACAAAAATGTTAATCTTTTCTACTCCACCACCATCTCACCTCAACTCACTTGTTACATAGACAGTGATTAGGGTGGCAACCTCGATGACAGGTGTTCTACCTCAGGCTATGTAATTTTTCTTGGCACTTCCTTGATTTTTTGGTTAGCTAAAAAGTAACCAACTATATCTTGCTCCTTTATAGAAAGTGAGTATAAAGTTGTTGCTAATGCCACTTTAGAATTAATTTGGCTTCATGCACTCCTCAATGAACTCGGGTATTCTCTTCCTGATGCTACTCTCTCTTGTGATAACATTAGTGCCATTTATTTAAGCACCAACCCTATGTTTCATGCTTGAACTAAACACATAGAATTGGACTACAATTTTATAAGAGAACAAGTTGCCTCAGGATTTCTTTAAGTCCACTTTGTTCTAACTTGCTGATTTATTCACCAAATCCCTGCCATCACCTTAGTTTCATCATCTTTTCTCCAAGCTTCTGCTTCGTGATGTGCATGGAATTGCAGGGGGGTGCTAAGCTATTTGGATAGTCTTACATAAATATTTGTTACATTGGTTTATTATGGCTCTGTATTTATCTTTACTTATTTTTCGTTGTACACCAATAAATATACTCTTGTAACATTAATCATATATGAAATATACAAAGTCAAAACCTTTACAAGGCTAACTATTTAATCAGAAATGATAACTTTTTTTGTTTCTATTAAAATGAAAAATTCCATATTTTAGCAATGGAAACCTATACTGTTTTTATTAGAAATGGATAAACTCTATTTCTAAATTGGCTCCATGTTTTAGTAACAAAACTATTTTTTTTTCAAAAAATTTTCGTTACTAACTCGTTGTGGTTTCATTTCTACAACTTGGCACCCACCTTTGGCGCAATTTTTAATAGAGATTTTTTTTTTGTTTTTAAAATTCATGCCTAATCTATTTATATTCCGTTTCAATATACTTATTCTTGGTTTCGTTCCTATTTCGTTTCAATTTTTTTTTTTAATTTTTGTTTCTAAATTTCATTGCTAAATCGCTAATTTCTAGTAGTGTAACTGTTATTACTAGCCAACTAAAACAATTGATTACATACTACAATATCTATGGTATTGTTATCCTACATGGCTACAATCAAGATCCTTAAACACTGATAAAGATAAACTACATATTGACAATTTGTTACTCTAATAAACTTTGCTATTGTTGTGTTTGGTAAGCTAGCTTCAATAATAACTACCATGTCATTTTCTTTCATTAATATCTACCATTTCAATTGCAAATAGGTGTATTTAGCATCTTTACCAAGGTTGATTTTTTTTTTCACTTTTTATTTTTGACTTTTAGAAAGGATTATTGGATGGAAATTGAATAAATATGAATGGTCATTCATTTAATAGTTTATTTTTGAAAATTTTGCATTATTATAATAATTTTTAGGTGATGTAAACAATAACAAAATCCTTAAACATTTAAATCTATTGAAATTAATTTTCTTGAGTGCTAAGAAATTTATTTGGAATTTTTAAATGAAGATAAAACTAAGGGAAAACATTTTTATTTTAAAAAAAAGGAATTTTTTAATTCAATTGGTAAAAAAATTAAATTTTATCAAGTAAAATTATTAATTTGAGTCTTATGTGAAGAGATATGTATTAGGAAATTTTTTGTCTTGGCTATATAATCCACTTGATTTGATAAATAATCAGAATTTTTATGTCTATCTTAGGAAATTTTTTGTCTTGGCTACATAATCCACCTGATTTGATAAGTAATTAGAGTTTTTATGTCTATCTTATATATGAATAATTATATTAAATTTTTTTAAAAAAATATACCATTTGGACTAAAAAAGTGGATGGTCAAAAAATATTGTAAAGAAAAATGCATAATTTGTATAGTATAAAAGAATAAACCTTTTTTTTAAATAAAAAATTCATTAAGAAGAAGGGATGGAATCATCCAACACCAGAGGACCAATATCCTGAGGCATATCTTCCATCAGGATATTGTCCTCAACAAGAGACAAAGCCCACTGGGCTTTGGCATGAGCCATTTTATTACACATACGACCAACATAAGGGAAAGATATACTACGAAAACAACAAAACCTTCGACAAAATGTCTTCTATAATTAAACAAATAGGCTTGATTTTGACGATGGAGAGTGGAGCATCTGAACAACTGAAATGGCATCTAATTCAACTTCTATAACATTAAAACCACATTCCCAAGCCATAGATATCCCAAAAAGAATAGCTAAAGATTCTACAGTCTCAACATCTCTAACATTACTGATACATTTACAACCCGAGACCATAACAAGACCCTCAGTATTACGAATAACAAAACCTAAACCTACTTTCCCAGTAGAAGACATAAATGCCACATTAGTATTGACTTTGATAGTGTTGTTGTGCAGAGCCTTCCACTTCACATCCGAACATCCACCTCGAATTGAATGACCCTTAGCTTGACTTCCAAACTCAATACTCAACTCAGATGCCGAGTGAATAATTTGTAAAGGTGTTTTCACCAGCTTACCATTAACCAACCTGTTTTTATCATTCCAAATTTCCCATAGTAGGTAGCAAAATAAGCTAAATTGATCTTTCTTAAGATCATTATTGAATACAAGAAACCAATCCAACATAGAGGATATATTAAGATCCATGTTATGAAAACCAAAACGGCAAAGAAGCCAAACTCCTTTAACCTAGGACAATCCTTTAAGATGTGGAAACTTGATTCAACACCCATCATGCAACAGGGACATTGAGAAATACAATTAACACCTCTACGTGATACAGCTTCAAGAGTAGGGAAGGTACCCAATAAACATTTCCATAGAAAATGCTTAATTTTCAAAGCAACTTTAGTCTTCCATAAAACTCTCCAACCAGCATGAGTAACAACAGATGTCGATGGGCCAGAAGCATCATTTGGAAAAATACTTCGAGCCAAGTGGTAACCTAATCAAATAGAATACTGTCCTTTTTTCTCTAAACTCCAAAAAAGTATATCCAGAGGAAGTTTGAAGCTAATTGGAATGCGTAGAATCTGTTCAGCTTAAAAAGGTAAAAAAAAAAACTCCTTCACTAAATTGCACTTCCAGCATTTAAGATCATTATAAATTAAAATATTGACTCTAGCATCAGCAGGCAAGATCTTCTGAACAAGAGGCTTAAAAGGACGGACCATCTAGGAGCCAATTATCTTTCCACATCCGAATGTCGTTCCCGTTACCAACCGGCCATGTCATACCCTTAGTAATAATTGATTTTGCTTCCTGAACACTTTACCAAAAGAAACTAGGACAATAACCAACATCAAACTCCATGAAATCATGTCCTGGAAAATATTTAGCCTTCAAAACTCTTACACATAAAGAAGAAGGAGATTGTATGATCCTCCACCCTTATTTGGCAAGGAGGGTAAGATTAAAGCATCTAATATTTCTGAAACCCAAATTGCCCTCATTCTTCTCAATACACAGCTTATCCCATCTAACCTAATGAATTTTATTCTCATTCTGTATACTACCCCACCAAAAGTGACATATCATATTTTGAATTTCTTCACAAAAAGTCTTAGGGAGAGCATAACAACTCATCACATAGGTGGAAATAGCTTGGGCAATGGACTTAATTAAGACTTCTTTCCCAGCACTAGTTGAAGCCTTTTCTTTTTAACCTTTTAATTTTTTTCCAAATACGCTCCTTCAGGAAACTAAAAATAATTTTCTTCAAACGCCCTACAATCGCTAGTAATCCAAGATACTTAGCATGACACTCCACCTCATTAACGCCAAGTAACTCCTTGATTTAAACCCGTATATTATGGGGAACATTCCCACTAAAGGAAACTTTCAATTTGGCAAAGTTGATTAATTGACCTGATGCTCCAACATATTTCTCAATAATTCCCTTGATAGCATTACATTCTCTCAAATTTGCTTGCATGAATAATATGCTATCGTCAGCAAAGAAAAGACAAGAAATCTTGGGACCATTTCTACTTGCTCTAGAACTATGAATCTCTAAGTTAGCCTTCACTTTCCTTATAAGAGAAGAGAAACCTTCTATACAAAGCATAAACAAGTATGGCGAAATGGGGTCTCCTTAACAGAGGCCTCTATTAGGCTTAAGGAAACTAGAAGGTTTACCATTTATTAAAAAAGAAAAAGAAACAGAACTTATACAAGTCATTATAAGAGAAATGGGCAGGAAAATTCATTTTAATCATTATGCTCTCTAAGAAAGACCATTCAACTTTATCATATGCCTTACTCATGTCAAGTTTAAGGGCAAGGGACCCTTGTTTACTTTTGTGCCTATGTTTCATAGAATGGAAAAGTTTAAGAGCAATAATGGCATTATCAGTAATAAGCCTATTAGGCATAAAAGTTGACTGACTCTCATGAATAACACAAGGGTGAACTAATTTAAGCCTATTAGCTAGAATTTTTGACATGAGTTTATATGTAATATTACACGAACAGATAGGTTGAAGATCTTTCATGGACTCAGGGGAATTAATTTTAGGGATCAAGGTGACAAAAGTATGATTAATATCACAGGCATAGAACCAGAATTAAGAAATTTATGGACTAAATTAGTGACATCAGGGCCAATAATATACCAAAAACAGGTAAAAAAGAGAACATGCATATCATCAAGTCCAGGGGCCTTACAACGATACATTTGTTTCAAGGCTCCATCTACCTCATCCACTGTAAAAGGGGCCACCAAAAACTCCACAAGATTAGGATCCAAAGATGAGTCAATTACATTAATAATTGTGTCTAAATTAGAAGGCAAAGAACTTGAAAATAATTCTTTAAAAAAATCTATGACCACCTTCTCAATCCCCTATATGTTAAAGACCCAGTTACATCTACTATCTCTTAGAAGGCAAAGAACTTGAACATATTTTTTCTCCTTCTCTCTGAAGCCTTTCTATAAAAAGAATTTAGTATTTTGATCCCCCTCCTAAAGCCATACTGCTCTAGACCTTTGCCTCCACATCACCTCCTCCCTAGCAAGAACTTCATGAAAATATATTTTTGCTGACCAAAGCTTATCAAATATACCATCCTCCCTAATTCGAGCTTGAGGATCAACTATAACCTTAGTGTGATTGTGAATTTGGGTTTTAACATTACCAAAAGAAGTCTGACACCAATTTTGTAACGCCATAGAACATGTAGCCAATTTTTTAACATCATCAGCTTTATTAAGAAATTCGTCATTCCAGGATTTGCGGATCATCTCCTCACAAGAATCATCATGCACCCACATAGCTTCAAAATGCCAAGGTTTTAACCTCGTTGTTCTCTCCAAATTATTCTCTAAGACATGAAGCAAAATAAGGCAGTGGTCTAATGAAAGCTTAATAAAATGTTCCACTGTAATATTTGGAAATAAATTTAACCAATCATCCGAAGTAAAAAACCTATCTATACGTTCTCAAACTTTCTCATTCCCTTTTCTCCCATTATCCTATGTGAACACATCTCCCCTATAACCCAAATCATGGAAATGTCAAAAACCCACAATAGCTCAAAAATCACTCATAGAACTTATGTTGCCCCAAGACCCACCCAACTTTTCATAATCAAAGAGAATTTCATTAAAATCCCTGGAGCGGGTAGAATTGTATTTATATAACCCTAGTCTCTAAGGACTTAGTATAGAGCAAGTAGGGTGTCGATCCACAGGGAATTGATGTAAATATTATATTAACCGAGTAGATAATGAGATGGATAGGCAAACAAAGTT
>CATIWM010041850.1:0-10865 GCA_949671775.1 Mallotus repandus | reverse complement strand
AAATGCCACTTCTGTAAGAAAGAAGACATTATCAGAAAGGTTGTCTGAAACGTAAAGCTTGGTTTGAAAAGAAAGGTATCTTTCATTATGCTTCTCCAATTTTTGAATCAAACTTATTTGAAGTTCCTTCTAATACTTGGTAGTTAGATTCTGGTGCCACTACTCATGTTTCCAATGTGATGCAGGGATTCCTTACAATCCAGAGCATAAACCCAAATGAGAACTTCTTGTTCATGGGGAACCGAAAGAAGGCCCTAATTGAAGGCATAGGGACTTATCGTCTTATTTTAGATATTGGGTATCACCTGGATCTACCACAAACTCTCTATTTACCTTCACTTTCTAGAAATTTGGTTTCTATATCGAAACTTGATGGTAATGGGTTTAGTTTTAAGATTGGAAAATGATGTTTTAATTTATTTAATAAAGTTGATTCTTCTATTGGTTCTAGAATTCTTGTGGATGGTTTGTATAGATTGAAACTTGATGTTAATTTCTCTGTATCTCTGATGTTTGTTCATCAGAATATTGGAATTAAACATAGCATGGCAAATGAAAATTCTGCTTACTTGTGGCATAAACGTTTAGGTCATGTATCCAAAGAAAGGCTACAAAGATTAGTAAAGAATAAGTTTTACCAAATCTAGAGTTTACTGATCTTGGTTTATGTGATTGTATTAAGGGAAAGCAAACCAAACAGAATAAGAAAAGATCCACAAGAAGTACTCAGCTTCTTGAAATTATACACACCGATATATGTGGACCTTTTGATACTCCATCTTTTGGTGGAGAAAAGTATTTTATCACCTTTATAGATGATTTTTCACGTTATGGATACGTCTATTTGCTTAATGAAAAATCTCAAGCTGTAAATGCCCTTAAGGTATTTGTTAAAGAGGTTGAAAGGTAATTAGATAGAAAAGTGAAAATAGTAAGGTCTGATAGAGGTGGAGAATACTATGGAAAGCATGGAGAATCAGGAAAAAATCCAAGTCCATTTGCAAAGTTCCTCAAAAGACATGGCATATGTGCATAGTATACTATGCTAGGCACACCTCAACAAAATGGTGTGGTAGAAAGGCGAAATAGAACATTAATGGATATGGTTAGGAGTATGATAAGTAATTCCTCATTACCCAAATCCTTGTGGACATATGCACTTAAAACTGTAGTATATTTGCTGAATACAATTCATAGTAAGGCAGTTCCTAAAACTCCTTTTGAGTTATGAACTGGAAGGAAACCTAGTTTAAGACACCTGCATGTTTGGGGTTGTCCTGTAGAGGAACAAATGTATAATCCACATGAAAAGAAATTGGATTCTTGAACTGTTAGTGGTTACTTTATTGGTTACCCAGAGAAATCCAAAGGGTACAGGTTTTATTGTCCAAACTATAGTTCTAGAATTATTGAGACAGGCAATGCCAAATTCATTGAGAATGGTGAAGTTAGTGGGAGTGCTGATAAAAGAATTATGGATATTAATAAAATAAGAGTTAATGTTCCATTACCCATAAATGTTCTTGCATCCATAATTATTCCAAATATTGTTTCAAATTTGCAAGAACAAAATAATAATGAACAATATTTGAATGAAGAAGTACCCCATGAAGAACCTAACCTATCACCAGCTGATATAAATGAACCACGTGGAATAGTTTTAAGTAAACCTGTAAGGGTGAGAAGACCGACTATTTCAGATGATTATTTGGTTTATTTGCAAGAATCAGATTTTGATTGTGGCATTGATGAAGATCTTGTTTCCTTTTCACAAGCCATTAACAGTGATAATTCTGATAAATGGATCAATGTTATAAAAGAGGAGATAAAATCAATGGCTGAAAATAATGTCTGGGATCTTATCAAATTGCCAGAAGGTTCTAAACCAGTTGGATGCAAGTGGGTCTTTAAGACTAAACGTAGCTCGAATGGCAATATCAAAAGATTTAAAGCTAGACTTGTTGCTAAGGGTTATCCTCAGAAAGATGGCGTTGATTATAAAGAGACATTTTCACCTATTTCAAAGACAGATTCATTAAGAATCATTATGGCTTTAGTAGCTCAATATGATTTAGAGTTACATCAAATGGATGTGAAAATAACTTTTCTTAATGGGGATATAAAGGAAGAAATTTATATGGATCAACCTGAAGGTTTTTCCATAGAAGGAAAGGATCGTGTGGTGTGTAAACTTAAGAAATCAATATATGGACTTAAACAAGCTTCCAGGCAATGGTATCTTAAGTTCAATGATATCATTAGATCTTTTGATTTTCAGGAAAATATCATTGATCGGTGCATTTACTGAAAGATTAGTGGGAGTAAGTTTATATTTTTAGTTCTATATGTTGATGATATTTTGCTTGCTGCTAATGATTTAGGCATTTTGTATAAGACTAAAAAGTTTCTCTCTAAGAATTTTGAGATGAAGGATATGGGAGAGGCATCTTATGTGATTGGAATTTTAATATCTAGAAAGAGATCACATAGATTATTAGGATTGTCTCAGAAAGCTTACATTGAGAAAATTCTTAAGAGGTTTAATATGAACAATTGTTTAGCAGGTGTTGTCCCAATACAAAAAGGGGGCAAATTTAGTCTTATGCAGTGTCCAAATAATGATGTGGAGCGTAAACAAATGAAATCTATTCTATATGCTTCTGTTGTGGGCAGTTTGATGTATTTGCAAACTTGCACAAGACCTGATAATAGCTTCGTGGTTGGAATGTTGGGTCGATATCAGAGTAACCCTGGTATTGATCATTAGAAAGCTGCAAAGAACGTGATGAGATACCTTCAAGGAACTAAGCATTATATGCTCATATTTAGGAGGTCTGATCAGTTATAAGTGATTGGATATTCAGATTTAGATTTTGCTAGATGTGTTGACAGTAGAAAGTTAACTTTTGGTTATTTGTTCCTATTAGAAGAAAGGGCAATTTCATGAAAAAGTGTCAAACAATTTGTCATTGCCTCATCCACTATAGAAGTAGAGTTTGTAGCTTGTTATGAAGCTACAATTGCATTATGGTTGCAGAACTTTATTTCAGGACTTGGGGTTGTCGATACCATTACCAAGCCACTGAAAATTTATTGTGATAATTCTGCGGCAGTTTTCTTCTCCAAAAATGACAAATGTTCCAGAGGTGTTAAGCATATGGAATTGATGTACTTTCTTGTCAAGGAGGAGGTTTAGAAACAAAGAGTGTGCATTGAACATATAAGAACAAATCTTATGATTGCAGATCCTTTAACTAAAGGCTTACAACCAAAGACATTTAAAGAACATGTATATAGAATAGGTCTTGGTTGTATTGAAGATTGATTATGATGATGTTATGACACTCTTGAGCTCATTAATGTGATTTGTTTTTGAATTTATCAAATTATTTCTTGTTCCTTATGCTTGTATACACTTAATGTTTTGAACAAGAAAATTAGTGTGTCTTTAAAACAATTAAGTGGACATTAAATTATTTATATATAACTTATGTAACCTAACTTGATAAGTTGCTAGTGTAGTAGTATATGGAAGGGAGTATGCAATTTGAAAGTATATGACCGCCATAATTCTCATTAGGTAATTTATTATGTTAAGGTTAATCATGATAGAAGAATGACATTATGAAATTTGATTATGCGCACTTAATGTTTACACCATTAAATATTAACGTTATGAACTATCGGACCAAGTGGGAGAATGTTAGATGTGGTTCAAAAGTCTAGGCCCATATTTAATATTTATTTTAATTTTCTATTTGGTTAGGGTTATTATTTAATAGTGAAATTAATATAAGTCATTGATTTTGATATTTAATGGACGTACCGGATTTAAAGTTATTAATATATATAAATTGGTCCTCTCTCCACCTATTAGGATTAGCAGACTAAAATCCATCTAATTCTCTACTACGTGAAAATTAAGGTTAAAGGAGAGAAACTAATTTAACCAAAATCCAAAATTTGATTCAAGTTTCTTTATAATATGATGAATTTCACATCAAGTAAGTATTTTTATACTCTATTTATATAATAAATTATTTATTTAAAATTTTATATTTTATGATCATGTTTGTTTTACATAATAATTATCTTAGTTTTACATCCACTCCATAATAAAAATAAAAAATAAAAATTTTTTAATAGCCTAACGGAATTAACGCGTGTTTGTCCAGTTGAAAGTAGGTTGTGGGGTCGGACATTCTAAACATAAACGCGCAGCCACTTTTAAATATCCTATTACTATATTTTAGTTATACATGTCATAGAATTCAGTTTTTTGGTCGAATCGATTCCAACCAAAAATTTACAAATTCATAAAAATGAAAATCAAACTGACTCAGAGTTGGATTTTCGAGAAATGTTTGTCAAAATTTATTTGTACGAATAATTATTTTTTTAATAAATTATTATTTTTATTTCAAGAAACGAATATTACTAACTACCAAACCAAACAATTTGTCCCTATTAAGCAATTTATTTATTTATTTTTAACAAGACAAGAGACTTATTGTAAATGTGAGAACACCCAAATAATTACTGATTTGGTAAATCGCATGCAACACTCTTATACACATGCACATAATTATAACTATGTGAGATTTTAAAGGACCAACTCTTTTAAAGTCAACTGCACTGCTAAAATCGCAGCTAAGCACGAGGTCTAATATTTTTTTTAGGCAATTTATTTATTTATTTAATAGAGTCTGCACAATTTACTATGAATAACAAAATCAAACCGAACAATGCCAAAGACTTAGAGGATAAACCTCAAACTTTGCTTTCCATGCACTAACAACTGAGAAAAACAACTATTGGCTTTAAGCTTCCATGTAAGTATGCAAAAATCGGTCAAAACTGATTAATCAAACTGAACAATTCGATTTAGTTATATATAATTTCGATTTGATTATAGTTACAGAAAAACTGGTTGATAAGTTTGGTTTCGGTTTTAAAAGTGAAAAAATGAAAAAACCAAACCAACCGAATATTTATGTATATATTATAAAATATTATATTAAATATATTAATTTAAAAAATATGTTTAGATGTTAAAATTATAAGCAAAAAATATTTTTAGTTATATTGTAAATGAATAAATTTTACAGAACATATTTAATTAATAAATAAAAAATTTAGAAATTATTTTAAAAATAAAATTAATAAACCAATTAATCGAACCGAATCGATTCGGTCTAGTTCAATTCCGTATATGTCCGGTTCAATTTCAATTTTTCTTTTGAATATTTTCAATTAATCGGTTTTGTCAATTCAGTTCAATTTTGAACCGAAACCGATCAAAACTTGTAACTACATTAATTATGTTTCCATTAAATATAAAAACTTCAATATGTGTATTTCATTTGCTATTGTAAATGAATTAACCTTGCGAATTTTTTGACGCCTTAACTTATAAAAGGTTCATTTGAGCTAGATTATTAAATAAGCAAACTAAATTCAAACTTAAAAATTAAAATTAGCTTAATAAATAAACAAAATATAAATTTTTAAGTCAATTGCTCTACTTAGGATGAATAGAGAAATGTACGAAGCGAAAGATTTCAAGTTTAAGACCTTCTCTCACCATTTAAGAGAGTTATTTTCTTGAATATCACTCATAGTCTCAAAGGATTCATCGGATCCGCAATTAGTGAATGTGGCGACTTTCGAATCTAATGTATCTCATTATCTTAAAAAGGAAATTTCATAAAATTGCCTATTTGACCATATTTCTTTCTTTTATAATCCAGCCCATTTCGTTTTTTCAAAATTAGCTTTTATGTTTATTGAGAAATAAGACTTTTACTAAATAAAAGGAATAATATTTCTAGTATGTGCTAATAATAATAAAAAATAAAAATTATTTTAAGTTCACGGTATATATTTCATTACCTAAAAAAATTTATAACTTATTATAATATATTGTAATAGTATAAATATCGTATGTGTATTATTTGTAAACATATCATAAAAAAAATTATATTTCTTTTAAGTATAAGAATTCTCTTCTCCCTTTTATTACTACTTCTTACCATCCCAAACTAAAATACAATCTTTGATTTCTAACAAGTGGTATCAGAGCTCTAGAAGTCCTTAAGGGCCAAAACTATAATAAAAAAAATATGGCTTCAATCTCCACATCGTCTACTATCTCCTTAGCCACACCTCCAACTTTTACAGGAGAAAACTATGATTATTAGGTTGTCAAAATGAGACTCTTTTTTAAAGCAAATGATTTATGGGAGATTGTAGAACATAGCTTTGAGGCAAGAAAAGAAGAGGAGCAATACACAGAAGCTCAACTAAAGGTGCTAAAAGAGAATGAGATCAAGGATGCCAAAGCATTGGCTGACATCCATAATGCTCTTGTTAACTCCATTTCACCAAGAATTATTAGAGTCTTAACAGCAAAAGAATGATGGGCCATACTCCAGGAAAAGTTACAAGGAACTACACAAGTGAGACTCATCAAACTCAATAATTTGAGAATCTCAAGATGAAGGAAGATGAAAGTGTAAAAGATTACTCTTCCAAAGTCATGGAAGTAGTAAATCAAATGAAAATTTATGGTGATACTATTCTTGATTAAAGAATAGTTCAGAAAGTGTTTGTTAGCCTAACGAAAGATTTTGATACAATTGTCTCAATCATTAAAGAATCCAGAGACTTGAGCAGTCTCAGTGTTACCGAGTTGTTTGGTTCCTTGCTAGCCCATGAGGCAAAATTAAGCAAGAGGGCAGAAGGCTCAATAAAAGGTGCCTTCCAAATAAGGCATCAAGCAAAGTCGTTAAAGCAAAAAGGTGGTAAAGGTAGAGATAAATATTTTGAGAAAAAAAGAAAGATTGCTCGAGCATATAATGGCACCATAAGAAATGCTTCTCATAAAGGAAAATTTCCTCTATGTAGCACTTATGGTAAAATCAATCATCTAAAAAAGGATTGTTGGTTCAAAGGCAAGCCCCAACGCAGATTTTGTAAGAAGTTTGGCCACATCGAAAAAGATTGTAGAGCAAAATATGGCCAGCAAATTAATAAAGAACAACATGCGAATTTCATTGAAAGTAATGATGAAGATCACTTATTCTATGCTTGTTAAGATGAAAGCTCCAACAAAGGCAATAAGAGGTGGCTTATTGACAGTGGATGCACAAGTCATATGACCTATGATCGAGAAATCTTCATTAATTTTGACACTTCTGTGAAGATTCCTATTCGAATGGGAAATGGAGCAGTAATGGAATCCCAAGGCAAAGGCACTGTACAAATCGATAACAAAAAAGGTGTTAAGCTCATAAAAGACGTTCTTTTAGTCCCTAAGCTCAATGAAAATTTATTGAGTTTCCCTCAAATGATCAACACGGATATTCAGTCAATTTTGAGGGTGATCATTGTACCATATTTGATATAGAAAAGAGGGAGATTACTCGTGTCAAAATGCAAAATAAGAGCTTTCCCTTGAAATGGAATGACCCTATTGAAGAGGCTAACAAAGTCCAAAGTGATGAGACATGGTTATGGCATAAGAGATATGGACACTATAACTTAGGTGCTCTCAAACTTATCCACCAAAGAGATATCATTCGAGATCTTCCTTTAATTCATGATGTTGATAGTTTGTGTGAAGCCTGCCAACTTGGTAAGCTACACAAGAAGCCTTTTCTAACAAAAAGTACGTGGAGAGCAAAAGAGAAACTTGAACTTGTGCACACTGACATTTGTGGACCCCAGAGGACTTTGTCCATCAGTAAGAACAGATGTTTCATATTTTTTATTGATGATTTCACCCAAATGACATAGGTGTATTTCATGAAAGATAGATCGAATGTGTTCTAAATCTTTAAAAAATTCAAAGCACTTGTGGAGACACAAAGTGGTTGCAAGTTGAAGAGAATTCGATCTAACAGGGGAAAATAATGTATTTCCTCTGAATTTGACAAGTTTTATGATGATGCAGGTGTTGAACATCAGGAGTTTCTGAAAGAAAAAATAGAACCATTATGGAAATGGCAAGATACATGCTAGCAGAGAAGAAAATACCCAAGAAATTTTGGGCAGAAGCTATGTACACTACTGTATACTTGTTAAGCAGTCTTCCCACCAAGGTTGTGCAATAAAAAACCCCATTTGAAGCTTGGAGTGGGGTTAAACTAATAACAAAGCATTTTAAGGTGTTTGGCTCAATTTTCTATGTATATGTCTCGTCTCAAAAGGGGTGTGAGCTCAATAATAAATCACAGAAAGGAATTTTCCTTGGCTATAGCTCTCAATTAAAAGGCTATAGAATCTTCAATCTTAACACTGAAGATATTATAATCAGTCAAGATGTGGAATTTGATGAGAATGCAACATGAAATTAGGATGAACAGAAGATTGAAAGAAGTATTATTCCAGTTCCTCATTCTGAAAAGCAGCCAGAAGATGTTCAAGATGATTATGAAGATGATGATGGTGGGTTTTCTCCAACCACACCAGTAAATTCTCCAGATAAAGTTCATACACCATAGTCTAATGAGAATGCTATGAGTTGAAGAGGTAAAAGACTCTTGACTGACATCTATCAAGATTTTACAGTCATCCATCTAGATCTAGAGATGTGTGGATCTTGTCACTTTGCAATTCATGAACTAAATAGCTATACTAAAGCTTCTAAGGCTAAAGAGTGGTAAGAAGCCATGTTGAATGAAATCAATATGATCGAGAAAAATCATACCTGGGAGTTGGTTGATAGAGCAGAGAACAGAAAAGTGATTGGTGTAAAATGGGTCTTTAAAACTAAGTTAAATCCAGATGGGTCGATCAACAAGCATAAGGCGAGACTGTTATCAAAGGATATTCTCAACAGGTTGGAATCGATTATGGAGATACCTTTGCCTCGGTTGCAAGACTTAATATAGTTAAAACTTTAATTGCATTGCCTGCTCAAAATAGTTGAAAGATTTACCAACTTTATGTCAAGTCCGCATTCCTCAATGGTGACCTCGAGGAGGATATATATGTTGAGTAACCAGAAGGGCTTATTGTGAAAGGAAGAGAATATCAGGTTTGTCATCTTAAAAAGGCCTTGTATGGATTGAAACAAGCTTCTAGGGCTTGCTACAAAGAAATTAACTCCCATTTCTGTGACCAAGGCTTCAGGAGGAGCAAGAATTAGCAAATACTTTACATTAAAAGGCATGGCAAGTCAGCCATTCTACTTATTTCACTTTATATTAATAATTTACTTATAACTAGTAATAACCTTGAAATGATCATGACCTTCAAGAATGAGATGATGAATTTTGAGATGATAGATTTAGGGTTGATGAATTATTTTCTTGGCATGGAGATTCATCAATCACAGTATGGAATATTTATTTTACAAGTTAAGTATGTAGAAGACATTCTAAAGAAGTTCAAAATGCAACATTGCAAGCCAGTGGCAACTCCACTTGTAGTGAATGAAAAGTTATCCAAGTCTGATGGGCAAAAGAAGGTTGATTCAAGTACTATAGGTGTCTCGTTGGTAGTTTGTTGTACATCACAACTACTAAACCTGATATGATGTATGCGGCAAGTCTACTTTCAAGGTTTATGAATGAACCTAGTGAAATTCACTTGGGACAACTAAGAGAATTCTGAGATACCTAAGGGGAACTTCAGATTATTGAGTATTTTTCCAACTATGTTCAAGCTTGAAGCTAGTCGTTTATTCTGACAGTGATTGGGAAGGTTCTATTGATGATATGAAGAGTACCTCTGGCTACATTTTTGCACTTGGTTGGTTCTGAAGTCTTCTCGTGGATCTCTAAGAAGCAAGGAGTTGTTGCTTAATCAACTGTCGAAGTAGAATATATTGCAACATCTATGGCAGTTAATCAAGACATATGATTAAGAAAATTACTTGCTGATATGGGGTATAAGCAATTTGAACCCACGGAAGTCCTAGTGGATAACAAGTCAGCCATCGCTATAGCAAAAAATCTAGTTGGTCATAGCAAAACAAAACATATGAAAGTAAAATTTCATGCAATCAGAGATGCCGAACAAGAGAACGAAGTCAGGCTGGTTCAGCATCCCATAAAATTTCAATTAGCTGATATATTTACTAAGGCCCTTCCAAAAGCAAAATTCGAGTTCTTAAGAATGAAGCTCGGTATTTTCAGCAAAAGTCTTAAGGAGGAGTGTTGAGAAATGAGACTTTTACTAAATAAAAGGAATAATATTTCTAGTATGTGCTAATAATAATAAAAAATAAAAAATATTTTAAGTTCACGTATATATTTCATTACCTAAAGAAGTTTATAACTTATTATAGTGTATTGTAATAGTATAAATACCGTATGTGTATTGTTTGTAAACATGTCATTAAAAAAAATTATAATTCTTTTAAGTATAAGAATTCTCTTGTCCTTTTTATTACTACTTTTCACCGTCCCAAACTAAAATACAATCTCTGATTTCTAACAATGCTTTCATTTTTAAGCTAACGTATTTTTAATTTTAATTTTTAGACTTCTCCCTTTCATGAGTAGTGGATTCCCTTTTCATTATAAATGGCAACATCATAGTTCATTTTGCTCTCATTACAGATGGCTACATCTGAGTATTGTACACTAAAGTCTCCAGTTATTACATGCTCCCAAAGAGAAAAGAAAAATGAAATTGAATTTACTAAGCCCTAACAACTCAATTTTTACTACTCATGAAGCTTGTTAATTGAGAGAAGCCTCTTTATCATTATGAATTTAAGCAACAACATATAGAGAATAAATGATGGCTACATTATATATATAATTTGTCGTTGTTTGGGATGTTAAAAATATAGGGGTATATATATATAAATATATAAAATTTATTATATATAATAAATTTTATATATTTATATA
>CATIWM010041849.1:0-19442 GCA_949671775.1 Mallotus repandus | reverse complement strand
CTTGTGTAGTATATAATGTTGTTGTAGACTAAAATCATGTATTAAAATATTTGTGTAAATATTTTATTATAATATGATAAAGAGTTTTCTTTATATTATTAAAAGTTTTAATTCTGAGGTATTTTTATATATGTGATGAATATTTTTTTTAAGGCTTGCTACGGGTTTCGGATTCGTGTGAATTCCCGTTCCCTAGTGCCGGTCATGACTTCCGGGTTTGGGTCGTGACAATTTTGTAGTGCATAGATATCTTTCTATGATACAAAAAAGTTCGAAGATTTGGTGACTGAACTTCAACATTCTTCATACCATTATAAAAATTTATATAAACTCTATTAAGTTTATTACTTGCAAGTAGTATACTTTTCAGTCCAGTGTAGAAAATGAGCCTCAAATCATCAATTAAAGGGCAATTGTTCATCACATTACGAATAATATGTTCATCAACATGAAGTTTGGCAAAATAAAGATTTTGCAAATTGAAAAGCTTAATATCAATAAAAATTCTCAACTTGTAGCCAGAAATCCTCAAGAAACAAGAATAATAGCACTAGAGTGCCAGAAGTTAAACCCATAAATTGTAAAATAAGGGCAACCCCATCTCACATTCAAGAACATAAATTTATCAAATTGAGAAATAGCAAAGAGATAAAAAAGAAAAATCGAAACAAAATAAACAATAATAACCTAGATCGTATCATGCAATTCAAACTTCAAAGAAAAAAAAAACCAAAAACTCAAAATTTGATATCTCTTCTTGCAACCTTAAAATCTATTTATCACCCAAAGATTGCCATAGATGAACTATCTTAGACATCAAACTGGCAACTTCAAAGGATATAACTCCAATCACGACCTTCTTTGGACTAGAGTCATGCTTTTATGGAATCTTCCACAATCCACAAAACCATGACTTTGTGACCATCTCTTACTCCCTAAAAGTTTGCATAAAAATATTGATTATGAAACACAATTATAAGCCAAAACTTGGGTGAAATCAATTATATATGCAGTAAACATAGCAAATCAAGTATCACTTGAGCAATTTAATGAATAGGTAACAAAACAAGTATTAAAATAATAATTATAATAATTTGTTCTAGCAAAACCAAATTCAAGATACAAGCACCACAAGTTGTCCAAGCACTAATGACCTGAACAATCGTGCACAATATTTTTAACAACTGACTGAAATTGGAATTATATTCAAAAGATTTTACCCTTGATTTAACCACATATATATCTATAAAACTAAAACAAAATATAAACAATTATACAAAAGCCTCATCTTTTATGATTTTCTATATCCAATTGAAGCTGCTCCTTTTTTTTTTTTTTTTTGCATTTTAGCGTGAATGAAGAAGGGGCAAGTGAGTAAAAGAAGAAAAAGAATAATATGGTGGTGCTGGAGCTGTTGAGATGATGAAGCTGCTTGAGGATGGGGAAGGGAGATCGTGAAGATGGAGGAGAAGAGAAGATATCTGAGTTTTTTTTTTTTTGCGCTTTTATTTTTTGTTTTCCGTCACTTATGTGTTTTGGGTGCATGCGGGTAAATATTTTAGGCATTTGGCGTGTGCGAGTAATAAAAAAAAGTTTGGATATTTTAGTTATTAAAGTTACTTTTTAGGGTATTTATGAAAAAAAACCCCTTGATTTTTTTTTTACTGCAGAAAATATTGTGATGCAATAGTATTCTTTTAAGAGATTTAGTATAGAGAAAAAAATTTCAAGGTATGTATTTTTTGAAAATAATATAAATGTAATTTTATTATTTTTTATAGTTAGTATAATGTTATAATATATTATTTTATACGTTGTTTATGTTATGTAAAATAAATTAAAAAATTTTAAATGCTATATATAAAATATTAATTAATACACACTGAAAGTAATTAAGTCAAAAAAAATTCAAAATAATAGTTAAGATGTACATAATTTTATTTATACTATAGATTAAAATGTAAAAAATAAAAAAAAATATTGTTGTTAGTATATTATTAATTTTATTTTGTTCTATATACAATTTATATCGTTAAAAAGAAATTAAAATTTTATTAAATATGATGTGTGTTTTTATTTATTTAAAAACAATTAAAGTGCATATAGATAAATTTACTTCAATGGAAAATTTAAAATACTACTTAATATGTAAGTAACTTTTTTATGATAACATGTAAATAATTTTAGTTATATTATCTTATATTTAATGATTTAATAAATATTTTAAAATAAATGAAATATTTTATTCTAAAGTGAGGAAAAAAATAATTTTTTTAAGTTATTAGAATAAATTTTCTATTGAAAATTAACACAAAATTTTTAAATGTGTAATAGTAACCCTATATTTTCATTAAAAAATTATTATAAAAATAATTATTAGCAAGTCTATATGTCATATTATATTGACACTGATAAATTGAGAAGTGTGAAGTGTCATTTATTGTTAGGTATTTTTGTATATGTCATTCTACATCAATATTGGTAAAAAAAGTAGTGAGATGAGTTGTTGATTGCTCATGAATTTATTAAAAGTTGCTTGCATGAAGTCCATGTTGAGTATACTACTCAACAATCCTCCCCTCAAACAAAGGACCGTCGAGACTCCTCTCAAATGATCATATCTATCCGTCCCATCTTCCTTACCAGGCTTGCTCAATCTAGATCAACTCCTCTCCACTGCGTTTTGGTACACGCCTTACGTGAAGCATCCAGAGCATACCATCTGTCCAATAGAGCTCATCCATGGATCACATCATGATCTAACTAGGACCCACCACCTTTGTTCGGCATTCCGAGGATTCATCGACCATGACTAACTTTGGGGCATGGCTCTGATACCACTTTTTGGACTATAGACACCACATATCTTCATATTGGTATGATATTGTCCACTTTAGGCCTAAACCCTTATGGATTTGCTATTGGGCTTTACCCCTAAGGCCTTATACCAATGAAGATATTGTCCAAACTTATATACCCACAATCCTCCCAACTTTTAACTAATGTGAGACTTTGGTCGTATACTCAACAGTCCATATGTCATGTTCTGTACATTGATAATTAAAAAGCATGAGGTGTAATTCTTTACCAAGTAGATTTGCTAAGTGTCATTCTATTTGAATTTTAACGACAAACAAATATTGTGAGTTGTTGACTGCTCATGGATTTATCCAAAAAAAATAAGGATTTGCATAAATAGGACGATTGGCATGTATTGAACTATAGATTATACATAAAGACATTGCAAGTTAAAGTTATATTTGCATGAAGTTCACATGTCATATTACATACATTGATAATTAAAAAGCATGAGGTGTAATTCTTTAGGAAGTAGATTTGCTAGGTGTCACTCTATTTGAATATTAACGATAAATAGATATTGTGAGTTGTTGATTGCTCATGAATTTATCCCAAAAAAAAAATAAAGATTTGCGTACATAGGACGATTGACATGCACTAAACTATAGATTATATATAAAGACATTGTAAGTTAAAGTTATATTTACATTTTAACTAAAGAAAAAAAGTGTTGTTTTTTTATTTGTTTCACTCCTCTTAATTTGTGCGTTTTGACATTATACATAGTATTTTCAATTTCAAATTCTTGGAGAAGATCTAAAGTGCGTATTTTTTCATCTAAATTTTTATTTTTTTAATATTGTTATTGCATAAAATTTTGACTGTATTTTATTTTATAGTATATGAAAGAATTAATTAGATTTACATAATATTTAATACATTATAATGCTAGATATTTAAAAATACTGTATTTTTATTACTCTTTTGTGCAAAGATATGATGTCCATAACACTATTCTACAAATTGATATTATCTTATATTGTTAAAATTTTTGGATTACTAGCGCCTGTGTATGATTATGAAATAGATGGCAAATATATTGTTTCGATGATTTAGATCTGAAAAATATATTAGAGTTGAATCATATTACATATATGATATCTTCAATTACAAATGGTATAGTAGAATCAGATGAATCGCTGGCATGTCAAGCTATATGGATGTTGCAATATGTATTAAATCTTGAGATCACATATGTACATTATTATGATTTAATTCAGAATGAAGATTTTTGTAGAGATGAAAAAACCAAAAAAAATAGAATATGATTTGTTTGAAATTTATTTAGGATATGAAAATCTAAAAAAGTATAGAGAAATGTTGTATGATACATATAAGAAAATGTTACACCACCTTCATGAATCATCATATAAAAGCAATTAAAATATTTAAAATAATAGTTAGTTATTATGAAAATCTATCTGTAAGTTAGTATTCATATGTAATAAGGATATTATAGGCCAGGCCTAAGGGTATTTGTGGCCACATACAATTTTTTTTATTTTTTAGATTTCAAATCATCAATTAACTATTATTTTTTATATATTAACTATTTTCTTCTATTAAAATTAAATAAATTAAAAAACAATTTAAAATTAGCATCAATATTGGATCCTAATTTAAAAGTGCAAATATTTAAATTTTTTAAACTAAAAAAATTTTAAGTATATTTAATTTATTGTATTGGAAGTATGGAAAATCTATGGAAAATCAACTAAATTTTAGTGAAAAATGGTGAACTTATAAATTTTAAAAGACTATAATAAAATTTAATTGGTTGAAAGGAGGTAGTGGTCTCCACTTGTCTCTTTCCCCTAGTTTCGGCTCTAATTAGCACATAATAAAATTTTAAAAATATTTTGAATCTAAAATAAAAATAAAATTATCTAACAAATAATTTAATTGAAAAGTAACAAAATACAACATAAAAAGAGATAAATAAATTAAAACTATAATTTTATTTATATTTACTTTTAATACCATTGAATAAAATTTATTTTGCATATTTAATAGTAAAGTTATTTAAAAAATAAATTTTATTTTGTAAATAAAATAGAGTGACTAATTCTAGAAAAAAAATACAATATGATAAAAAAATTATTTAAAACATTTATTATTATTATTATTATTATTATTATTATAGGGCTCCATATTTGGGGCATATATTTGGAGGGGCCCTAGGCATAGGTCTTAGTGGTCTATGCCTAAGGCTAGGCCTAGGATATTCATGTTATAATGTAAATAAGTTAAAAAATACCACAAAAAAATTGTGATTACTATAAATATTTTTTTTAGTAATGAAAATCTATTTATTTTCATGTTATCTTATGATTAAATTGTTAACTGATTTTGTTAATAACTTTACCAATATATTATCCACAAGTCCATAAAAAAAATTCATTGAGTTTTCAATAGATCCTATTATAGAGTTATGTATATACAATATTAATATCATATATGTATATTAAAGCTGAAGTAGAGAGAAGCTTTCAACCATGTATTGACATGTGGTTCTCTCTGTTTCAAGCTTCAATATACTAAATCTCAATTTACTAATTCATGCATCCTCTTCCATTCAATAGCATATTTATTCTTTTTATGTAATCTTCATCTTTTCGATTACCTTGAAAATCTAAAGACACCCCCTCTTCTTAAAAATATTTTCTCTTTTCATTTTGTTTTCTCAATTTCAATTCCACTTATGAAAAATGAAAATAAAGTTGAAGCAGAGAGAGGGTTTTCACAAGGTTTTGACATGTGGCACTCTCTCCTTTTAGCATTCCTCACTTTCATGCATTTGTTAACAGCCATGTACCACTCTTTAATTTTTTGTTTACTCCATTGATAGTTAATAAAAAAAGAAACCAAAAAGTTGCAACCCTTCGTCTTTTCCATCTTTTAAAACCAATTAAAGAGTTGCAACCTTTCGTCTTTCCCATCTCTTAAAACCAACCATTCATTGCATTCTCTCCTTCCAGTCTCTCTAGCTCTTTTTTTTTGTTATCTTTTCTCAATTTCATAACAATGAGAATTGGCTTTAAAATTGTTATATATATATATATATATATATATAATCTCTTGCTCTCTCCTCATTCACTGTCTTATAATTTCTTGCTTTATAATATCAAAATTGAAATCGCATATTTTCTTCTCTATTACCAATATCTTTACTAATTAGGATTTTGTGATTATTCAATTGCTATTTTTATTATCTTTTTTTTTATCAATAGATCATTTTTCTCAGAAGATCATCAATCAATCAAAACCCAAATAACAAAAATCCATTTTCTTTCTCGTGGAACAAACATTGCATGTTTATTTTCTTTAGCGATTCTCATGGAACAGACACTACTGCTGCTGTACTTTTGACTCCTCTCAAACCCTTTACTCTCTCTCTCTCTCTCTGTGTGCGCTCTCTCTTAGCAATTCATGAATTTTTTTTATTCTTGAAGCAATGGATGGTACCTCTCCCTCACTCACTCTCTATAACAATTCTTGATTTTTTTTTTCAAAAAATAGTTTTTTGATTTGGTGTTTTTGCATACTATATATGGAAATGATTTGGTTGTGTTTTGAAATTGACAGATGTAATGGTGGAAATGCTATCTGTGAACTCCAATCAGGCCTCTACTAATTGCGATTCTTTATACTCTTTCAAAGGTTCTGTTTCTTGCCCTCAATTTATTGGTCTATTTTGGTATTTAAATCTAAAAAATAAAATTAATAATATTAGGAATTTTGTTTGTTCAGAGGCTCTATTATTTGCTCTCAAATTATTGCTAGCTTTTTATCAAGAAAGTTTGAAAAGTAGTAATCTTGGTTTTTATGTTATTTGCTTGCTTGATTTGATAATAATGCAGTCCTTTTTTCAGGTTTAAGAATTGATTCTGTGAGAAAATTTTGATGTGGATTTTTTTATGGAGCGTGTTAAATGTTAGATTTTCAAAGGTTGAAAGATATGAATGGGAAAGGTTATTCAAATGTAGTGGTGGTTGGGAAAGTTATGGTGGTTGCAGTTAAGGCATCAAAAGATATCTCAGGAACAACCTTGGTTTGGGCTTTGATTCATGATGTTCAATCCGGTTATTGCATTAAGCTTCTGGTGTTCCTTCTTGCTCACTCCTCAGGTAATTGTTAAAGTTTTGATTGCATTAACGACATTTATTCCATTTTGCAAAGCTCAATTTAATGTGAATTGTCCTATTTTAATTATTTTGAATAGACAATACTTCATTTAAATCTTAAACTCGAATAGGGTGCGTGATGCAGGATTATTCAAAAAGGTTACCCCTCTCAACATGGGTTGGATTTATAGTAAATCTTTTTAGCCACTCATTCTTTATTTTATTCTCATTGGGATAAAATTAGGTCTCTAAACATAGTTAGTCTTATATTCTTCTATAATAACATGTTGGTTTATGATGTTGTGAAAGCATCTTTTATCATGTTGTTATTACTGTTCTAACTTCTACTCATCGTCTAACCAATTTTTATGTGTGTGTATAAGTAATGGATACATGGCTAGCTTATGCAACCTTGAGGAATAAAAGATGTTGTAAGGGTAATGCATTCTTGGTGATTATAAGTTATATTTTTATTAATTTTGTAAGGAATATAAATCTAAATGGCATGCAAACGGTGGTTGGGCCTTTAAAATTTATGGATAGAAAATGTTAACAGTTATTGTTTTCCTAAGTAGTAGGATTTATTTTATCGTATTATTTACATTATATTGATTAGACCAATTTATAATTCAGACCTTTTTCTATAGTTATAACTTTTGGTGGGTTTGAGTTTCCTTTAAAATTGGATGATAACAATGAGGCATTAACTTTGATTATTTAGCATATCTTCTACTTTGAAGCACTATTTATAAGTCATCACAACTTTAAAATTTCAATGTTCTTTGACATTTTATAATACATTATTCTGTTAAATGGGGACTTTTCTAACTGGTTATTAATTTAGAATGGAGACTTGATTGATTCTTTATTATTTAATTCATTTTAATAAAGGTACTTAAAACAAATCCATATCATAGTGAAACTTTTGGTGAAATAGCTATCTATCATGCAAACAACCTCATTTTCAGGAAGGTAGCTTTGCTATTTTTGATTTTTCAACTACTAGAACCTCTTTCTACATCACTGAATTTATGTCTCTCTTAATATTAACTCACTCAATTATATTATTTTAGATTGGTGTACAAGTGGACGATCCACTTCAATAAGTATTCAATGGCCAAGAGGCAGAAGTATATGTATGATACATTTATCAACAACAAATCAAGGTAACAATTGAATAGCACACCAAAGGGTTGATTCATCTCTTTAACTAACTTTCCTCTACAAATATTTGTAGATAATTATATATGAATTATATAAACAATAACTTGAAATTTTAGTTATTTTTCTGTGATTTTTGGATGATGGAAAAATAAATGGTTATTATTATTTTATATTTAACAAATATATGAACTCTTATTATTTTATGTTTCATAAATACAAGATTTATATAATCATTTGAACTGCTATTATACAAATTAGCTTATAATACTTTTATATGTTGTTCAATTATTGCTTTACATAGACTTTGGCCTTAATTGAATTTATAGTGCTGGATGTTGATAGTGAGGATATAACTAAGCACTAATAGTGTTGATAGGAATCGAGTTAGATTGTGAATATGTTGCGTTAATCGGCCTTAGTAATGTATTCAGTAAAGTTCTTTTATAAAATATCTCTAAAAGATTTTCTTCCAAATTATAGTAAAAACTTTACTATCACTAATTCACAAAAATTCATTAAAATAAACTAGTAAATTCACCCGTGGAACGCGCGGGTATTGGCCTAGTTTGTATATATTAGGAATACATGATTTTTTTTATTTCAAATAAAGATCGTTTATGAATGCATTAAAAAATTAAAAAAGGTATGAGCACATTAATTTTTAATACTTACAAAAATTATATATTGATTGTAGATGCCAACTTTGTGATTTGATTTACAAGCAATTTTGGAGTTTATTCTGCAACATTTGTTATTATGTAAACCTGTTTATGAAGTCAGTCCATGTGATAATAATTTATTTGTTGTGCATATAATTTTGCACACTGTAAATCCAAGAACTTATATATTTGAAGAACTATTGGTCATTGGTGAACAAGTAATTGATAGAAGAATCAAAACATACTGCTGCTTTACGTGCAATAGAAAAATTACAAAAAATTTATAATATTGAAATCATTCATATCAATTTATATGAGTTATAACAGTATAAGAATGAAAAAATAACATTAGAACATGAAGTGGAGGGGTTAGCACATGAAATGGAATGATTGAAACACATGACTACATGTTTGGAGAAGAAAGTAGAAGAAATTATTGTTGGAACTCCATGACTTGCAAAGAAAATATGATTTGCTGCTAAAGAATAAAAATTAGAACTAAAGAAAAAAAGTGTTAATATGTTTGTTTAGTAAAAATAATAAGATCTTAGTATCCTTGTTAACTTTCCTGCAATTATTTGTAGTGTTAAATTAGAAGAAGTTTCAGTTGTAATATAATGCTTACTGTTGTAAATTATTTAATGTGTATTTGTAATGTACGTGTGTAATAGTTAATGTTATAATAAATAAATATCTATATCTGTTTAAATGCAGAGAAACTCATCGTTATATTTATTTTTTGTTTTGTTCAATTAATACATAAGATGTCAATCTAGTTGAAAATTTTATATAATTTTATTACAAAATTTAATAGTGCTAAATTTAGTTAATATTTAATTAATATTAATTTTCTTTAAAAAAAAGAATGCTAGAAGTAAATATTGTAAATTTATTATAAATATCTATTTTTATTTGAATGTAGAAAAATTAGTATATTCAAATATATATTTTTGTTATATTAAATGAGTATATGATTTCTTATTTTTTAAAGAATATAAGTTAATTTTAAAATATTTTATAATTTTATTAAAAATTAATGATATTAAATTTTATTAATTATAAATAAAAATTTAGAAATATAATTATTATAACCCGAATTTTTATATATTATAAAATTTGATTTTGAGATTTGCAGTGTTAATAAATATTTTATTAATTTTGAAATTTGATTATTAGTGAAATTTAATTTAAATTTTTAGTATTGAATATTATTTTAATATTACTAATATTAATATTATTATTTATGTAAATTATTGACTTATTGAATTTTAATATACTTTAAATATTGTTAAGTGTATATATATATATATGTGTGTGTGTATATGTTGTGTGGTGGAGAATTAAAGTAAGTTAATATTATGTGTTATTTTAATTTTATATTATTTTAAATTTTGTCTTTATGTGCTTTTGAAAAAAAAAAATTAGAAGCAAAAAACGTGGCCTTTATTTTTTTTTTCCTACTCACTTTCTTCTTCCCCTTCTTACTATCAAAAACCACCACCGCCACCGCCACCGCCACCATCACTGTCAACCACCACCCTCACCCATCACTGCTCAGCCACATGCCGGACTACCAACAACAGCACCAATCGCCGTCCTCCTCCCTCAGCCCTAGCGAAGTCTCTCCCTCCTTCTTCCTCTCAGTTTCTTCATTTTGGCCGAAATTTCTTTCTCTCACCAGTGACGATTCTGGCCACCTTAGCCGGCAACGTTGGTTTCTATTGGAAGCACATCCTCCGGGCTTCTCAAATCTTCAAACTGTTTCAAGTTTCGACTCCGGTAACTCTCTATTTTTGAATAATTCAATTTGGGTATTTTTAGTTAATTTGTTTATTTAAGATTTAATTTGAATTTATTTGATATAATTGCTTTGATATTATTTGATCTAGAGGTTGAGATCTTGGTAAAAATATTTTTTATTTATTTTTCTGAAAATTTTGAATTTTCCAGATTCGGGGTTACTGTTCATGATACTGTTCCAAACCGAGTCACAAAATTTTTATATTTTTAATAAATTGTATATACCATGTAGAATAAACTTCGTGAAGGAAGTTTATTGAAATTATGTGTAGAATTTTTATTATGAATTTTTGAAAGTTTATGTGAAAAATGAATTTTTAGAAAAATTAGTATAAATGTGTAATTTTTATATTTTAGTTGAAATTATTGTTAATTATTATGTTTTTGACAGTTTTGGAGTAATAAATAGTATTAAAATAATTTTTATGAACTATTTATTTTTAACTAATTATTAGTAAATTCCGGAAAATTATTGGAATTTAGCAAATTATTTGATTTTAATTGAAATTGTTGTTAATTATTCGGTTTTAGACTATTTTTTATTACTAAAGGTATGAAAAATAATTTTTATAGTTATTTTCAATTAATTGTTAATTAGTGATAATTTTGGGAAAAATATATGGAAAATAAACTTATTTATTATTTTTAAGTTAAATGAGTATTTTAAATTTTTATGATATTAATAAGTGATTTTAATAATTATTTACAATTTATGCTAATTTAATTGTAAAATAGAATGTTATTCCATTTATGAATTTTATTAGCAAAATATTATTAAAAACTAGAATTTTATCATTTATTTGGAAAATAAATGTTTTTAATATTTTTATGAGATATTTTGGTGATTTGAGAAACTATTATATTTTTACATATATATTATGATGTTGATTCTTGGTTGGGCGTAATTTGTAGTTTGGGGCCCAACCCGAGATGTTGAGTCTTGGAATATTTTAAAGTGTATTTGCGTGCAGGTTTGGCTCTACTTTTGTAGAGAGATGTCCGTTTTACAAAGGAGACTCTGTCAAATTTTTGGTAGATTTCTAGTAAAACGTGACATCGGTTTGGCTAAGTTTTGAATTTTAGTCGAGTTGTGTCCTAGATTGAGTCGTTCTTTAGAAATCAATAAAGTATAAAATTAGGAATTTATTTCTAATTAGCTATTTATTATTATTTTTCTTTTAGTTGTACCGCGTGCTAGGCCTTCAGAACTGGGCCAGCCGAACTAGAATAGAGGAGTGCACTCAAACGGTGAGTTATTATTATATGTATGCATTGCATGTAGAATGTGTCATCAGCATCCATATTTCGAATAAACATAATTTTATTATGCTATATTACATTACAAGTTATTTATTATTGTTAATATTTATCTATACGCTTCCATATATATAATTGTGAATAATGGATGTGTCATGTTTTAACATGAATTTCATTATATTAATTATAATATAAATGTTTTGGAGGATGGTTGTATAACATGCTCCCTAATGGGCTACACTAGGATTGTTGTACAACAATACGCTAGATGCTAGACTATAAAATTTTATTGGTGTGAGATAATATGATTTTTTTATATGGAAAATTTATGATTGAGAATTGTGGAGTGAGAGTGGTGTGACTGCAGAAGCTCAATGGACTTGGGGTCTCAGGGCCAGTCATGTCGACAGTGAGACTGCTGTAGTTCGATTGACCAAGTGTCTTTGGGTCGGTCTACTGTCAAACTGGATAAGAGAAATATTTTTGGATACAAGATAGCTTGTTGGCTAGTGAGGCATAATATTTGAGGTTGCAAAAGTTTTAGGGTTCTGCTCCGATCCTCCACCTAAATCTTTCTACATTTGTTTGTTCTGAAGTGAAATGTGATTTCGAGCATTTGTATGAAATGCATGTAAATAAAAATAAAAATAAATATAAATATATAAATATTATATTAATGTTTGGTTGTTTGTGTGCTTAGGTTGCGTGTATGCATATAATAATAATTCACTCAGTGATGTCTGACCTCCTCAATTATTTTTCAGGATCCTTATAGTCAGACCTTGTATAGTAGTTCTCTTCGCCGAACTTTTTCTTCTCCGATTGGTTTATGTAAATTATAGACTATCCTTTCTTGTATTAATTAGATGCTGCAGTAGTAGTATATATTTGTTATAGTATGTTATAATGATTTTGACTGAGGTTATGTACCAGTCTATTGTAAAATATTTTATTATGATATGATTATGGAGAATTTTACTATATTATTGGAAGTTTTAATTTTGATGCAATGTTGTGTTTAAGGCTTGCTACGGGTTCCGGATTAGTGTGAATTCCCGTTCTCTAGTGTCGGTCATGACTCCGGGGTTTGGGTCATGACAAAGTTGGTATCAAAGCCTAGGTTTAGTATTGTGGACCTAGGTTAGTAGAGTTGAGTTTTCTTTGAAACTACTACTACAATTAGGTTCGACTATGTCTTTGAAAAGTTTTCATTGCTTTTAGTTTTTCGCATAACCCTTAGGGTGTCTGTTGTCTGAACTTTTGCTTTTTTTTTTTTATCTTTTCAGAATGAGGAGAGCATGAGTTGCTTTATAGGTTGTTGAGGCCGATGATGGTGAGTCTTATCAGGATGAGGCTCAAGACCTTGAGTCGCCAATTAGGTGTAGGGGTAGTGGTAGAGGTAAACGCAGAAGAGCGGCAGGTCACTATAGGCAGAGAGAGCTATAGGATAAGGGACCTGCAGACTAGGGATTTAATGAAGCTGCCTTTGCACTAGAACTTCAGTAGGGTGCAATAGCTATGCCCTAAGCCATACCAGCTATGCAGCCTCCACTTCAACAGGGTATGTCAGACCCAAAGGCAACATTGTTTTACACCAAGGTCGGCAGGATATCATTTGATGGGATGTCAGACCCATTGAATTTTCTTCATGCTATCGAGTCGAGGTCTCGGACTGCTCACACAAACTATTAGAGGATACTGATCATCGAGCTATCAGTTGAGGGGTCAGCATTGGATTGGTTTGTTCAGGTCATCCAACCTTATATGACGACATTTACCTAAGCTCAGTTTAGAGAGAGGTTCATGAGACATTTCTGCCCGGAGCCTATGCGGATGAGTTACAGACTCCCGCTGACGAACATTTCTAGAGGTGATAGGTCAGTAGAGGAGTACACTAGAGAGTTCCTCAGACTGGGTTGGTATGTAGAGGACTTGATGAGAGACCAGTATTTCACAATCACTACATACGTCACTGGATGGGGTTTTGCGTTTGCTGGGATGCTTACTAGAGGCCTAACACTTGAGTCTATGATAGAGTTAGCAAAGGAGATAGAGCTCAGACTGATTAGGCAATGAGCTATGCTTGATTATTATTAGATGGGAGGTATCCAGGTAGGAGGATTTCAGAGCACTCAGTACACTACATTTCAAATTGGCTCCAGCAATCAGCAGAAAGGATTTGCTCAGCAGGGCCAAAGACCTCCGCATAGGGTCTAGAGGAGTAGCAGACATGGCCACAGTAGAGCTCACAAACCAGTTAGATTTGGTTATGGTGCTACCAGTAGTAGCAGCAGCCAGAGTTCCGGTTATGGTAGCATGGGATCTGCAGCCAGTGCTTGCCAGTTGTGCAGAAGAGTCCGCCGGGGACAGTGTTATATGGCTCCGGGGGCATGTTTTTTATGTGGACAAACAGGACATTTTGCCAGAGCGTGCCCTTATTCTGGTTATCAGCAACAGTTTCCATAGCATTCCACTACCAGTGCAGCTCCAGCTCCTTATTAACAGCCACCAGCTCAGTATTAGAGTACTTCACAGTTTGTGGCCCAGCAGGGGTGAGGCAGAGGTAGTGCGAGAGGCTTTGATTAGACTTCTACTAGCTAGCAAGGAGGCAGAGGACAGGCCAGAGTCTTCACTCTCACCCAACATGATGCTCAGGCATACAATGTCATTGTCGCAGGTACAATCCTGGTATGTTTCTTTGACGTTAGAGTCTTACTTGATCCGGGTGTTACTCATTTTTTCATGTCCCCTATTTTTGCATCAAAGTCGGGTTGGCAAGCCGAGAGTATGGCAGTTCCTTTATCGGTTGCCACACCTCTAAGTGACTCGTTGGACACCGATGTTGTGCTTCTTGGGCATCCGGTGTTGGTAGAAGGAAGAGAATTATCAGTGGACTTGGTGTTGCTGGATATGATGGATTTTGATGTGATCCTTGGAATGAACCGGTTGTCTCAGTACTATACCACTATTGATTGTTAGAGTAAAGAGGTGATTTTCAGAATTCCAAATGATGAAGAATTTAAGTTTGTGGGTGACAAGAGTTCCGCACCTCAGAATTTTATCTCTACCATCATGGCTAGGAAGATGCTGAGAAAAAGATATCAGGGATACTTGGCATTAGTCAGGGATACTACAGTAGAGAAGACATCCATCTCAAATGTTCCAGTAGCATATGAGTTTCCTGATGAGTTTCCAAGTTTACCACCTCACAGAGAGATCAAATTCTATATTGATGTGGTTCCAAACATAGCTCCTATCTCTATGCTGCCTTATAAGATGGCTCCAGCTGAGTTGAAAGAGTTAAAGGAGCAGTTGCAAGATTTGTTGGACAAGGGTTTCATTAGACCCAGTGTTTCTCCTTGGGGTACACCAGTCTTGTTTGTAAAGAAGAAGGATGGTACACTAACACTGTGCATTGATTACAAAGAGCTGAATAAGGTGACAGTTAATAATAAATATCCTCTTCCGAGGATAGATGATGTATTGGATCAACTCCAAGGTGCACAGTTCTTCTCCAAGATCGACTTGAGGTCAGATTATCATCAGTTATGGATCAGTAAAGTCGACATTCCTAAAATGGCATTCTATACTAGATATAGTCACTATGAGTTTTCTGGTGATGTCCTTCGGGCTAACTAATACACCAACTACTTTCATAGATCTGATGAATAGAGTGTTCAGATAATTTTTGGATCAGTTTATAGTGGTGTTCATTGATGATATACTGGTGTATTCGAAGAGTATGGAAGAGCACATATATCACTTGAGGATAGTGCTACAGACACTGAGAGAACATAAGCTTTATGCTAAATTCTTAAAGTGTGATTTCTGGTTGGAGAGTGTAGCATTCCTTGGGCATGTAATGTCTAAGGATGGTATTCAGGTTGATCCACAGAAGATAAAGGCAGTATCTGAGTGGCCTAGATTGACATCAATCACTGAGATTCAAAGTTTCTTGGGTTTGGCAGGGTACTATAGGCGGTTTATTCAGGATTTCTCAAGAACTGTAGCACCTATGACCTGCCTAACTCAGAAAAATGTAAAGGTCGTATGGTCAGAGGCTTGTGAGAACAGTTTTCAGCTACTGAAGGAGAAGTTGACCCTAGCTCCAGTGTTAACTTTGCCTAATATAGAAGATAAGTTCATTGTGTATTATGATGCTTCCAAAGTTGGCTTAGGTTATGTGTTGATTCAAAATGGTAGGTAGTAGCTTATGCTTCCAGACAATTGAAGAATCATGAATAGAATTATCCTACTCACGACCTAGAGATGGTTGTAGTGATCTTTGCTCTTAAGATTTGGAGGCATTATCTATACGGGGTAACATGTGAAATTTATATTGATCACAAGAGTTTAAAGTATATTTTTAGGAAAGAGATTTGAATCTCAGTCAAAGAAGATGGCTTAAACTTCTGAAGGATTATGACTGTGATATCCTGTACCATCCAAGCATGGCTAATGTGGTAGCAGATACCTTGAGTAGGAAGTCCTCAGGTAGTCTTGCTCACATTAGTGTGGAAAGGAGACCTTTAATCCAAAAGATACACAAGTTAGTGGACCAATGGTTGATGATGAAGATAACTAGGTTAGGAGGATTGTCAGCTCACTTCAGAGTTAGATCAACATTGAGGGATAGGATCTTGGCTTGGAGCTTATGGAATTTATGGATCCTGTTCTGGTAGAGCTTATGGAGAAAGTTCACAAAGGAAAATTCACTGATTTCAATCTTAATGACGTAGGTGTTTAATGGATCAATGGAAGATTATGTGTTCCTAATGTAGACAACTTGAGAGAAGAAATTTTGGAAGAAGCTCAGTTTGCATACTACAGTGTACATCCTGGTTCTGCCAAGATGTACCACAACATAAAGGATATTTATTGGTGGGATGGAATGAAGAAGGATGTAGCTGAATTTTTTTCTAAGTGCTTAGCATGCCAAAAAGTGAAAGCAGAGCATCAAAAGCATTCTGGAAAGCTTCAACCTCTTCCAATTCCTGAGTGAAAATGGGAGATAATCACTATGGACTTTATGACCGAGTTGCCTCATTCAAAGGATGGATATGACTTCATCTGAGTGAAAGTGGACAGGCTAACCAAATTAGCATATTTTCTGCCAGTTAAAGCTACTTATTCTGTAGCCAAGTTGGCTAAGCTATACTTCAAGCATATTGTGTGCCTTCATGGAGTGCCTGTTTCCATTGAATATGATAGAGGTTCTATATTTACCTCTTGATTTTAGTAGAATTTGCAAGAAGCTATGGGTACCAGGCTTGATTTCAATACTGCTTTTCATCCTCATATGGATGGTCAGTCTGAGAGAACGATCCAAACACTTGAAGATATGTTGAAAATGTGTGTAATGGATCTTGGAGGTAGAGTTTGCTTATAATAATAGCTACCATAGCAGTATTGAGATGGCATCATATGAAGCTTTATATGGAAGGAAATGTAGATCTCCTCTGTATTGGAATGAAGTTTGGGAAAAAGAGCTAACTTGACCAGAAATTATCCAAGATGCATCTGAGAAGGTTACATTGATAAGAGGAGATTGGGAACATTAACTAGTAGACAGAAAAGCTACGCGGATCCAAAGCGCAAAGATGTGAAATTTTAGGTTGGGGACAGTGTATTTTTTAAGGTGTCACCTATGAAGGGTGTTATGAGATTTGGCAAGAAAGGAAAGTTGGCACCGAGATACATTGGACCTTTTGAGATTCTGGAGAGAGTTGGGATGGTTGCCTATCGGTTGGCTTTGCCTTTGAACTTTTCACAGGTACATCCAGTGTTCCACATTTTAATGCTCGGAAAGTACATTTTAGATCCTTCGCACGTGTTGCTGCCTCAGAGCATGGAAGTGAATGAAGATTTGACATACGAGGAAGAGTCAGTTGCGATTGTTGATTATCAAGTTCGTCAATTGTGTTCGAACCAAATTCCGATGGTCAAAGTGTTGTGGAGAAACAACAACGTGGAGGAGCACGCGTGGGAGACTGAGGCTGAGATTCGGGTGGCTTACCCTCACCTTTTTCCTCGATAATTTTTTATTTTCAGTTCTTTATTTAAAATTCAAGGACGAATTTTTGTAAGGGTGGAAGATTGTTAGAACCTGAATTTTTACATATTATAAAATTTGATTTTGGGATTTGCAATGTTAATAAATATTTTATTAATTTTGATATTTGGTTATTAGTGAAATTTAATTTAAATTTTTGGTGTTGAATATTATTTTAATATTACTAATATTAATATTATTATTTATGTAAATTATTGACTTAGTGTATTTTAATACACTTTAAATATCGTTAAGTGTATATATATATATAAATAAATATATATATATATATATATATGTGTGTGTGTGTGTGTGTGTGTGTGTGTGTTGTGTGGTGGAGAATTAAAGTGAGTTAATATTATATGTTATTTTAATTTTCAATTATTTTAAATTTTGTCTTTATGTGCTTTTGAAAAAAAAAATTAGAAGCAAAAAATGTGGCCTTCTTTTTTTTTCCTATTCACCTTCTTCTTCCCCTTCTTACTATCAAAAACCGCCACCGCCACCATCACTGTCAACCGCCACCATCACCCATCACTGCTCAGCTACACATCGGTCCGCCAACATCAACATCGGTCCACCAACATAGCATCGGTCCACCAACATAGCATCGGTCCGCCAACAGCAGCATCGGTCACCGTCCTCCTCCCTCAGCTCCGGCGAAGTCTCTCTCTCCTTCTTCCTCCCGGTTTCTTCATTTTGGCTGGAATTTCTTTCTCTCGCCAGGGACGATTCTGGCCACCTCAGCTGGCAACATTGTTCTATTGGAAGGTCATCCTCTAGGCTTTCAAATCTTCAAACCATTTCGAGTTTCGATTCCGGCAACTACTCTATTTTTTAATAATTCGATTTGGGTATTTTTAGTTAATTTGTTTATTTAAGCTTTAATTTGATTTTATTTGATATAATTGCTTTGAGATTATTTGATTGAGAGGTTGAGATCTTGCTAAATATATTTTTTATTTATTTTTCTAAAAATTTTGAATTTTCTGGGTTCGGAGTTACTGTTTACGGTACTGTTCCTAACAGTTTCAGGTCAAAATTTTTTTATATTTTTAATAAACTCTATATATTATGTAGATTAAAATTCGTGAAGGAAGTTTATTGAAATTATGTGTGGAATTTTTATTATGAATTTTTGAAGGTTTATGTCAAAAATAATTTTTTGGAAAAATTAGTATAAATGAGTAATTTTTATATTTTAGTTGAAATTATTGTTAATTATTATGTTTTGGACAGTTTTGGAGTAATAAATAGTATCAAAATAATTTTTATGAATTATTTCCTATTTTTAGCTAATTATTAGTAAATTCCGGAAAATTGTTGGAATTTAGCAAATTATTTGATTTTAATTGAAATTGTTGTTAATTATTCGGTTTTAGACTATTTTTTATTAATAAAGGTATGAAAAATAATTTTTATAGTTATTTTCAATTAATTGTTAATTAGTGATAATTTTGGGAAAAAATATATGGAAAATAAACTTATTTATTATTTTTAAGTTAAATGAGTATTTTATTATTTTTA